>LPNX011008912.1:128836-216473 GCA_001517045.1 Pseudotsuga menziesii | reverse complement strand
GAGCACGACAAGTTAGTGCAAATAGGTACCATCAAATCCACCAAGGATCAATCCCTTGCTTCTGGTGTGTCAAATCAAGCCAAAGGAAAGAATAAAGTCAAGGATTTGAAGTAGCAAAAAATGAAGGATAAGAAGCATTCATATACATAAATATTCAGTTCAACTAACGAGGATTCGAAATCCAAGATGATGAGGAGTAAGACCCGAAAGCCCACATGTGGTTATTATAGAGGTTCACATCATGAAATATATTGATTCCGAAAGAATATGGACATCATGACCAATGTCCTTGAGGAGAACGATATTGATTTTCCATATTTTGTAAGAAGAGAGGAGCGCAAGCTCTCTTTGGAGCATGAAAATGGTAAGTGCATGCATGTTTTGAGTGCAAGGGAGAAACCCATTTTTCATGTATTTATTTAAGATGTATTTGTTTCTGATTTACAGTCTGATATATCAGAATTTGAAACCTCCACCCCTTCCTTGGAAAAAACTCCTAACAGTTCACCAAAGTTTTCTCCAAAAACTAGTCATTTTTACTATTTCTTGATATGTCTTCTGGAAGCTCTTTCCCACTCCATTTATATCCTTCCTACTCTGATTCTGAAGGTAATATACATGATTATATATAGGTTATGAAATCCATAGACTCATTTCCCCAACAATTTTATGCCTGAAGGACTCGACAACCCTCAAGTTCACTAGTTGGAAAATCTCAAAATTGCCTAGTTTTCAATATTATGTCACTTGTGTATGCTGCTTTTATGTATTGCATATCATTCATTGGATGGAAAAAATGGCATTGACCTTCATGGTATTGTTGTTCCATATGTCTAGACATGATATCACCACCTATGGTTCGATGTTCAAGTCTCCAGACCATCCAGGTTCATTGAACTGTCATTGTGATCTAGTTTCCCACTCTTCTTCCACTATGGACCCATTCGCTCATGGAGACACTATACCTATGATAATTTTTGCAGTATATGATGCTAGGTTCCCCTGTAACAGTATTTAAATGGATCGATTCCCGATTTAGTCAGGTTCTAAATTTAGAAGAAACACTAAATCTAACCAACCCAACCAATGGTCCCACTAGCGCTTAATGAAGAGTGGATTTCAAATCAACGGTGAACCCGATTCCATAAAAATTCCGCATCCAGCTGCTTTTGTTAATCACCTCGCTATATGAATTAGCAAAATTATTGCTGATTGTTGGATTAATTTTGACGGTGGACTTCAAATGACATAAGGTGGATTTCATTAAAATTCCGCGTACACCAGGATCTTATTTGTCCGCGTTAGTTTTCCTAGTGGGATCACTGACCACCGTTCATTTGGTTCCACGACTAACCTCTTCCGTCGATCATAAAATTGTTTTTCCATGATCACTTCTAATTTCGCAAGCTTGACCCTTCTTTATCTTTCTCGCTCGTTGCTCAACGAAATTCATTTGGGTTGTTAAGAAGGAACCCCTTTAGATCTCCACCACACGATCTTCAGGAATATGAATGAGAATTATCAATTTATCTCATTCGCAACTCTAACTTGAAAAAATCAACCATAGTCATGGATTTTCTCTCACCACGATTTCAACCATCAATACCTGCACAGACTTAGGCCTATTGGTTCATCATTGATCCTTACAATAATTGATCAATTATCATTCATCCTGCAACAAGGTTATTCCAAGATATTTTCCATTCATGAAATGTCAATGATTATTAATCTAATTCTTCTTTTGATTGATCAGAGAAATGATCAATTCACCTTCTCTCTGTAGTGTCGATTGATTAGAGAATCGATCAATCAATCTATGTCTTCTTTCCCCTCAGAATCCATGAATCATACACAGGATTGTCAACCATTCACATAAATTAAATAATCATTTAACTCACAAACTCACACATTTAGACAGAAATGAATTTACATAGGGATTACGCCAAAATAGGCTTTTTCATTCACACACTGAAATTGTACATTCAAGATTGTTTCAGAACCTGCGTTATGATCTCCTTAAGCCTAATACATCTTTTAATTTTCCTCTTCTCTGACTCCTACAGGTCTTATTTACCTCTCTATCTATTTCCTCTATGCTATCTATTCTACTCTGTCTTGTTCTATGCCTTGTAGGCTTACATATCTATACACAACAAGATTTATGAACCATTCTGGTTCAGATCCTCATTATACTCAACAACATGCTGACCTATCCTATGAATCATTAACAGATCACTAACTCAATACTATAATCACTCAACTAACTCCTCATTTTGTTCTAGTTGTTACATGTGGAAAGGATCGAGTATCCTTATCCACTTTATTGATATTTTTATAAAATAAAGACAATTTACATGTTTGAGACCCTAATTCTCCTTAAGTATCGCTTGAACTGGTGAAGTCATAAATGAATTCACTGAGATATTCTATGCTCCTACATCAGACTCCCCATATTGAAACTCTTCATGGGCTCCTTTCCATGAGCTCCCTTACTACTGTTTTTCTGTAGCCTTGCAGCAGTTACCCAACATGTAAATCTGGGCAGTGTTCTCATGTTGAATAGTCCCTTAAGCCATATCCTCAAACACTTTGTCAGAAACTAGTCTCTGGTACATGTTCTGACTTCAATGATCACTTGTGCTCCTCCTTTACCTGACCTACAAACAATTTTGTAAATAGATTCACTTTCATCTACATGTGAACAGATTAGTTTTCCCTATTACAAAAACAAACAATAAACACATTGTCAGAAAAAAATTCTTCCACCCAAGAATTTCTTGCATGAATTCTCTGACCCCTCTCCTCTCTGTTTACTTTTGTCACATCACCATCCTTATGATTCAAAAGAAACCATGACCTTTTGGTCATGTAACTTTAGTCCTCCATTTTCCTGGATCCCATATCTTGTTTTCCAGTTGCTTCTGACTAGTTCTGTAGTGATCTTCAAAATTTTCCAGAGTCATCCAAATGATTGTATGTACCTCATTGTTATAGTTCCTCTTACATCTTTGCATAATATTCCATAACTCATCTATCTCTTGATGCAGTTTGTTTCTTTGATGAAACATTCATGTCTAGATGTCCTTCTCCACTACAATATTCACTTGCTTGGAAGTATAGAAAACCTCCAATGGCTTCTTTCTTTGTTGCACAATAGATTCACCGTTGCTTCTCTCATCATCTTCAGTCCTATCCCAAACTTCTATATTGTCTCTCAAGACAATTTCTTCCTATATATTTTCCTTCAGCAAATGAAAAGAAATTTTATTGTCCTCAAACAACTCTACTTCCTCATCTACTATTCCAGCTATCCATTTGCATAATACATGCAATGAATTCAGCAAATAGATATGAAAAAATAGACATTCCACATGTCCATGATTCCTTCATCTCCATTCTCTTCAAACTTTTGGACAATATTCAACAATTGTACCTGTGTTCCACTTGTGCAACCTGCAGTTAAACACATATCATTAGTTTTAAAAACATAATGCACTTCAATCTCAGCTAATGCCTTCTTCTCCAACCTTCCATTATGATTTGTTTATGGAAAACAATCCTTGAGATCCTCAATAGACCTCTCATCAACATCCCTCTATTGCTTCTCATACTGATATGAACCCTTTTCCATGTTCAAGAATTTGTTAGTAAAATTTATATCAGCATCGTCTTCCTCTTCACCAAGGTACACACCTTGCTCAGGTTCACACATTATGCGAACTTACTCTTCATGCTCAACTACTCTGAGACTTTCCCTTTCCTTCACCCAAACACTAAGCTTGTGTTTGATATTCCTGGCATGTATCCTGACTATAGGCCATTGCACTTTCCTCTTCAACTTCCATCCATAATACTGATCTCCTGTATCTCCTTCTTGCAACAATTCTATCACCATACTAATCCTTTCCTTCAGCTCAGTAATCTCCTTGTCAAATTTACTTTGACTCATCCTCTTGACACGAACTGCACTAGCATCATCCATTTTACTGTGGCTTCCTCTTAAACCCTTTATATGACTATCGACAATCACCTTTCTCGCCTCCTATATGAGTTTATCCATACTTATAATGAACTGCAATCAAGCATCCCCTCTCAACACCTCATTAAGTTTCCTCCTACTTGACCTATTGGAATTTTCTTGGTTCTCACACAAAACTCTTGAGCACTCACTATGCTCTCTACATGATTAATAGTTGCATTCATTTCCTAGAACACTCTGCTGTGAGGGCTCCCTTACCACAATCTCTCTCTCATTCCCCTTGTTCAGAAATCAACATTCTGGCTTACTTTCTTCAAAGACTATTCTGCCTTCCACCTATAAATTAGTATCTTCTCTGATGCCAGGTTCCCTTGTAATAGTATTTAAATGGACCGATTCACAATTTTGTCAAGTTCTAAATTTAGTAGAAACGCTAAATCTAACCAACCCGACTAATGGTCCCACCAGCGCTCAATGAAGAATGGATTTCAAATCAATGGTGAACCGAATTCCATAAGAATTTTGCATCCAGTTGTTGTTGTTAATCACCTTGCTATTTGAATAAGCGAAATTATTGTTGATCGTCGGATTAATATTGATGGTGGAATTCAAATAATATAAGGCAAATTTCATTAAAATTCCATGAACACTAGGATTTTATTTGTTCGTGCTAGTTCTCCCAACGAGATCGATGACCACCATTGATTTGTTTCCACGACCAACCTCTATCGTTGATCATAAAGGTGTTTTTCCACGATCACTTCTGATTTTGAAAACCCGACCCTTCTTTATCTTTCTCGCTTGTTGCTCAACAAAATTCATTTGGGTCGTTGATTTGGAGCCCCTTTATATATCCACCACACGATCCTTAGGAATATGAATGAGGATTATCAATTTATCTCATTCACAACTCTAACTTGCGAAATTCAACCACAGTCATGGATTTTCTCTCACCATGATCTCAACCATCGATACCCACACAAAATTAGGCCTATTGGTTCATCATCGATCCTTACTATGATTGATCAATTATCATTTATCTTACAACAAGGTTATTCCAAGATATATTCCATTCATGAAATCTCAATGATTATTAATCTAATTCTTCTTTTGATTGATCAAAGAAATAATCAATTCACTTTCTCTCTGTAGTGTCGATTGATCAGAGGATCATTGAATCAATCTCTGTCTTCTTTCCCTCTTAGAATCCTTGAATTCACACACATGCTCGTCAACCATTCACATAAATTAAACAATCATTTAACTCACAAACTCACACATTCAAACATAAATTAATTTACACATGGATTATGCTGAAATAAGATTTTTCATTCACACATTGAAATTGTACATTCAAGATTATTTTAGCACCTACATTCTGATCTCCTTAGGCCTGATACATATTTTAATTGTCCTTTTCTCTATCTCCTACAGGTCTTACTAACCTCTCAATCTCTGGCCTCTATCCTATCTATTCGATTATGTCTTGTTCTATGCCTTGTAGGCTTACATATTTATACACAATAGGATTTATGAACCATTCTGGTTCAAATATTCAATATACTCAACAACATGTTGACCTACCCTATGACTCACTAACATATCACTAACTAAATACTATAAACACTCAACTAACTAATAATTCTGTTCTAGTTGTTGCATGTGGAAATGATAGAGTATCCTTATCCATTTTATTCAACTTTTTTATAAAATAAAGCAAATTTACATGTATGAGACCCTAGGTCTCCTTAAGTTTACCTTGATTTGGTGAAGTCATAAATGACTTCAGTGAGATAGTATATGCTCCTACATCATTATATGACATATATTCTAATATTTCATAGACTCATGAGTTTTTTTACAGAGTTATTAAGGTGCTTCATCAAGTTGGGGAGAAGATTCATGGTTTAATTCATGATATGGCAGCTACACATGAGGCAGATTTTGTTGAATTTTTTGATGTTCTTTGGGAAAGAATTTGCACCAAAGATAATACACCTTAGTACCATGGTTATACATCTGGGATACAATTTGTCTTGTACTTATGTCATATGGTCTAACTTAGGTTATACTAATCAATCTTGGTCTATTAGGTGATTCTGGCTCATTTACTCACATCTGAGGCACTCCAATTTGATCATTATGTGAATTGAGTAACTCTAGTTTGATCATCTTGACAACACAGGGACCCTCATTGATGATAGTCTTCATTGGAGTGCTTCCCATTTATTAAATCAGGGAACTTGTGTGACTATGAGTGCTAGTGCATGTACATGGTGATTTTTGGCCTTCCTTGGGCATTCATTTCCTCCTAGAGCTTCTCCCACTTACACATGTTTTCACCCACTCCTATATTCCCCTCATGTATGATCCATCATGCTTCATCCATGTCCACACTAACATTTGTGACTGTTTGGGATGGTTTGGAAGCTGGTTGGTTCGCCTAGGGGTGTTTTTGGGTCAAATCATAGCCTGGCACATGTATGCATCCAAACAACCTCCATATGCAAATGATTTTCTCCCAATGTATTATAAGTATGTACCATACATATATACAAGTGGTACACTAATAGAAACATCAGATATTGGCACCATTTATGTGTGTTATTTTGCTCTCTTTTACTGTTTTCTTGCATATTTTGTGAATAACTTGGATTTTGAAGATTTCCTTAGATCCTAGATTTCACTGTGAAGAAATTATCATAGATCTTATCCTCATATTCCTCCATGCCTTCAACAACATCTTATTTCTTTGTTCCAATATCTGAGCCTGGTGGGAAACTAAGTATAATGTCAATGCATAAGATAAAAGAAAAAAAGGAAACATACAAACTTGTGGGTCGATGCCTTTTATGGAGTAATACTCCATTCCACTTTGCAAGGAACCCATTCTACATGTATATGTTTGAGGTTTTTTTTCTTGTTGGGTCGAGGTATAGTCCCCCAACTTATAAAGATTTGATAAGGCCTATGGTTGGGAAAAATCCCTAGCCACATGCAGAAGCACCTACCTTCCGTTTATAGGACGGAAGGGTAGAGTCAATAGATAAATAAAAACTTGCAACAAACTCTTCACAATAAACTAAGCATAAGCATCTAAACTATGAACTAAATAACAAAAAAAATGAAAACCATTATACCCCAAAGCTGTTTTGGAAGGGGGCCTTCATGCCCAAACTAAGAATATGCATCTCCACATGAAAGGGTGGTGAGGAGTCTAACTCAACACACCAAGGTATTGGCAAATGGATTGAGAGGAAATGTCTCTTAAGGCACTCACATGACTATAATAATGGTAGGCAGAAAAATAGTCAGGAGTGATGGGGACCCCCACCCCTCTTTTTACAGTTTTTCTCACGTTTTTAAGGTTTAAAGCCCCTCGTTAGGGTTTTAGGCCCTACCTAGGGATTTAAGCCCCCTTTCTCTTATTTTTAGCTCATTTCAGGGTTTTTAGGCCCTTTAAGGGATTTTAGCTGCTTTTTGGATGCTTTAGCCTATTTACGAGCTTTTTAGCTCCTTTGTGAGCTATTTTGGCTCTTTTGGGGCTTTTTAAAGACGTTTTTGATTATTTTATCCTTTTGTGAGAGAAACATAGGTTAAATGTGGGGGTGGAGGTAGAACGGGTTAGGAAATAGATGCATGTAGGTGGTGTAGGCATTGTAGAGAAGGTTAGATAAATTTTTACGTTAACAGATTCCCCCCTGATGTGTGAGGGAAGGAGCTCATCGTATGGGGGACAAACATCATAGGATCCTGGGGATTGTGGAGATATCTGTGAAGAAGCATTGTTTCCTCGTTCGAGACATGGTGGCTTTGGTTTTTGTATTAATATGGTTCCCATCAATGGGTGAGATACAAAGAATGTGTGACATGTATATGGATGAGGCGGGAATACCCATGCTCATAACAATGTCAAAATAATAGTGCGATCAAGGATCTCAAACACAAGTTGATCGTGTAAAAATGTTGTTACACAATGCTTTCCTCAATATAATACTAATATGAAGTACTAATAGATTGGACCCACAATATTCTCATAGAATGCAATATCTTCATAACTAATGACGTGCTGGATCTGGAAGTTTACATGACTGTAAGGACTTACTGATGGAGAGTCAAAGTCTCTATGGTACAATATGTCATATCAATCATGAATCTATACAAAAGCACTGCTCTAGGGCTTCTGAACACTGTCTCCAATGTAACCCAGAAATCATAAGGGACATGAACCTATCTGGGTCCCTTAATAGACTCTCCAATGTGCTAGAGTTAGGTGAAAACTAGGGTCTTTGACCAAATACTGCATAGACCAATACCCTATATGAATATCAACTGTGCGATGATGTAGCTGAAGTCGAGCATGTGAGACACAACCATCCCGAGAGGCAAAGGATTCCTCTAAAGTGGTCCAAGGAACTCATCAATGAGGTTAATGAAACCAGGATACAGGGAACTCTGGGTCTACACTCTGGAATAGATGTGTTGTTGTTGACAGAGGGGGACCTGCAACTGACCAAGGAAATAATGTTTCCTTGACCAGAAGCACGAGGGTAGTAACCAAATATGTGAGGAAATTTGGGGACAGACACACTGAATGGGGAAACAGGTTCAAGGAATCATGGGAGACTCAAACTTCCTTTGTTTAGAGGATGAAAATAGAGATGACCTGGTAGCAAATGAAACTGACTAAAGGGAGAGGAATAATAGTTGTAACATCGGGGATGTAACTGCATAAGGGAAATACTTGGAGGGAGGTAACTTTAAACATTTTTTATCCAAGGGATCTAGAGAAGACTCATCGCATAATACTATGAACAAAGGTGACCCAATGGGGGAATGTTGTCGAACTATAACATATGGGGTGGCATCTAGAGACATCATTATGGCATGATCTCATGGATTTTTAGCGAGCCCAAGAAGGTAAATGCTTGATGGTGCTTTCAATTTTAGAGAGTCAGAAAGGATGAAGAAAACTCCAAGGGGTCTCTTTTTCGTTGATAGTCTCATGTACCCAAAAAAGGATAAAAGTGTACATAGCAGAGCTTGCCCATACTTTTTAAGGGATGGGAGACTTCTTTAGCGTTGGTAGTCCAACCAGGTTGGAAAAGGTTAAACCTGTACTGACTGGAGGGTCATTCAAATACTTTTATGAGCATGAGAAAAACCAATTTTACTCAACGATATTTTCTTGATGAGAAGGATGGAAAAGAGCTTAAAGACAACCCATGATGAGATTTTTCGTAGAGTTTAGAACCAATGCCCGAGAAAGCATAAAAGTATGTAGAGAGAAATGTTCTTGGCTTGAGTATGTCGAGGTGGTCCTTTTCATATGGTAGTCTGCACAGTTCACAAAAGGAGATAAAAGATGGCTCTTGAACATGCCAATACATGCAGAGGAATATTGTAACGTCCCCGACCCTCCGACTGGCGAAGAGGACACTACCATACCATTATCTATCCGAGAAACTAGCCCCATGAACATGTACATACATAAAAACTGAAATGCTTTGAAGTAAAACATGTAGAGATGCATAATTATTTAGCATACAACGGAAGCAAAACATACATTCAGGCATTCAACATGTTCATCATAATTCATTAAACATCAAATATGATTACAGATATTGAACACAAGAATACTTATCTTATGAAGAACTTGTCCCGCAACTAGCTACATTGTTGCAACGTTCCACCCAACCATAAGCCAGTGTGGTCCTTAATCTCTCAGCAACACTGCCACCCCCGAGTTGGACATGATTCCCCAATGAATAAGGAACTAATCACGCTCACACATAGCCAAAGGTACACAAATCATCCAATCCAACACAGTTGGGTTTATCAGGCCATCAGGGAGCTGGGAAAAGTTGAATGCTAAGCTGGTGGGCTCACTAAAGAGATAAGGACACCTACACCAGAAATAGCCTAACTTCTAGGACACCCACACACACCCAACACAAGGAATCAGTCCCTTCTCTGCTACACAGTCCCTTGGGCCCTGACTTCCCTTCTAGTACTATTCAGGGGTTGTGGAGAAGAAAGCCAACCCTCTAGCTCTGTCTATGTGGCTTCCAAACACACCACGTTTATCAAGCATACCAAGTCTTCATTCCCACTCCAACATAGTCCAAAGACCAACCATTGCATACACACAGCAAAACAAGCAATTCATAGCTCTGGGGAAGAAAATCAAACACCAGAGAACAACTGAGGTGACAATTTGGGTAATACGCATCTATGACTGGGAAATTCGATTCCTAAGTCGTTCTTGGCCCTATCATGGCCAAAATGACTCAATAAGAACCCACAACAACCTAAAAACATAAATGAACCCACAACAAACCAAAATCATGGAGAAACCAATGACAATCGATTTCTCAGCTGCGTGAGGAAGGAAAAACCACCTGTGTGGAGGTGAATTCACATGGTCAGACCCACAATGAAGATAAATACACACAGCAAAATCCCAAACCGCAAAAGTCACACACACAACAAAATCATGCATGTGAGGTCGCTCTCCTAGTTTTCTGTGTGAGTAAAATGAGAAGACCTGTGCATGAGGAGAAGAACAACTGTCTTTGCATGAGGATGGGAAATAATGCAAGAATGGGTTCCCCCCTATCTCTTCCTACCCACATGAGGGTGAACGAGTCTACTGGTGGAGTGTGCATGTGGGCAAGGACTAACAGTCCTGCCACACACCACTGCCCAGCAATAACTGCCCAACTAACAACAGAGGTTTTTAATTTGGTAGTTGACTGTTTGAGACAAGGGAAGGTGAATAAGTCAAAAGGGTGGGTGACGACTAAATGGGTTTAACAGCTGACACTTGGATTTTCCCCATTGGCTCAAGGTTTAATAATTCCCCCTCCTTATCCTTAGTAAAATCATGCTCTTTTCATTATGGTTGCATTGACATAGCTGGTTGGGGTTTATTTTAATTAAAAAGCATATTTACATGATGCCAAAATTATAATGTGTCGGTTATCACGATATACCATCGGCAATGATTTTAATCATCGAAACATTAAATGTTAAATCAATGGTGGGGATTTTTCCTTTAGCTCTACACCATGATTAATTAAAATATATACATCAGATACATTTAATGCAAACGGGGTAAAACCAGGGTGTTACATTCCCCTCCCCCTTCAATAGCACTGTTCTCAGTGCTTTACAAAAATTGAACAAAATGATACACTGATACCATCTCAGTGTTCTGAAGAATTGAACAAAAATGGATGTGCCAATCGCATGGCATCCTCCAACTCCCATGTAGCCTCTTCAGGCCTGTAGTGCTCCCATTGCACCTTTACCTACCCTATGGCTCAGTTCTGGAGCATTGTGTCCTTCCTATCAAGGATGCGCATTGGCTCAATTTGGAACTCTCCCTTAGGTTCCACCTAAATCACATCCCAATTTATCACATGGTTAGGATCATGTACATATTTCTTAAGCAAAAAAACATGAAAAACATTATGAGCTCTAGTGCTAGCAGGTAATGCAAGTCTATATGCAAATGGCCCTATTATTTTAAGCACTTCAAACAACCCACAATATCTTGGTGACAGCTTGACACAACTTCCAAGATTCAAGGAACTCTTCTTTGCCCTTACTTTGAGGTAAACATGATCCCAAACACTGAACTCTCTATTCACCCTATGCTTATCCTCATAGATTTTCTGCCTGTCCTGGGCTGCTTTCAGATTTTTCCTGATCTTTACAACCCACTGCTCCATCTCCTTGAGAAATTCTGGACCAAGCACAAACCTGTTCATTGGATTATCCCAAGTCATTGGTGTCCTACACCTTCTTCCATACAAAACTTCATACAGACTCATCCCCAAGGATGCCTGCTGTCCATTATTATAAGAAAACTCTACCAAGTGTAAGTAATCTTCCCACTTGGTTGGTTTGTCCATCACGTACATGCGAAGCATATCTCCAAGCACCTGATTAACTCTCTCTATCTGCCCATCTGTCTGAGGATGGTATGTAGTGCTGAATTTTAGTTTTGTACCCAAATATGCAAACAACCCCTTCCAAAAATTGGAAGTGAACATGACATCTCTGTCAGAGACTATTGCCTTGGGAAATCCATGCAATTTGAAAATCTCCTTCATGAATATCTTTGCAATGTCATCAGTCTTATGCATAGACTTCACCGGTATAAAATGCGTTGCCTTTGTCAACTTGTCCACCACAACCATGATGGAATCATGTTGTCTCCAAGTCATCGGAAATCCTGTAATAAAATCCACGGAAATAACTTCCCATTTCCATTCTGGAACTGGCAAAGTCTGCAACAAACCTGCTGGGTGTTGATGCTCAACCTTTACCTGCTGACATTTCATGCACCTTGAAATGTATTCAGCCATGTCCTTTTTCATTCCTGGCCAAAAGTACTATTTTCTGGAGGTAGCAATTGTCTTCTGATATCTTGGGTGACCAGAATATGGAGCTTGATGGATTTCATCCATAACAACTCTCCTCAACTCCGCTACATTTGGAATATAAATTCTTCCTTTATAAGTAAGAAGTCCATCTTCTTCCAATTTATATCCCTCATACCTCTTCTCAAGACTTTGCTGCTGCAACTTGCCTTTTACCTTCTCATACAATTCATCTTCAGCAGTACGGTTAACAATCCACTGCCTCAAATCTGATTGGAAAATATTAAGAGATGCCACATGCATTTCCTGTACCTTCCTGCTGAGTGCATCAGCTACCTTATTATCTTTTCCCTTTATGTGCTTGATTTCAAAATAAAAATCACACAAAAACTCTAGCCATCTCGCTTTCCTAGCATTCATAGTAGGATGATCAATCAGACACTTCAGACCACAATGGTTTGTCCTTAGTTCAAATATTCTACCCATCAAGTAATGCCTCCACATCTTCAGGGCATGTACTATGGTTGCAAGCTATAGATCATGGGTGGCAAAGTTCTCCTCATGCTCCTTCAACTTTCTTGACTCGTAACATATTATGTGGTTGTCTTGCATAAGGACTCTTCCAAGCCCTTGTCCGCATGCATCGGTACACACCACAAAATCTTTCTCTGGGTCTGCTACTTTCAATATTGGTGCACTGGTGAGAAGATTTTTCAACTGCTGGAAGCTTTCTTCACACCTTGATTTCCATTCAAACTTTATCCCCTTCTTTTTCAAATAAGTGATGGCATGTACAGCTTTGGAGAATCCTTCATTGAATCTCCTGTAGTATCCTGCAAGTCCCATAAAAGATCTTACATCTGTCACATTTCTTGGAGTAGGCCAATTCATAATGGCTTCAATCTTTTTAGGGTCCACAGATATACCCTCTTTTGAGATAATGTGACCCAAATACTTGATTCTATCTTTGTAGAAGTCACACTTGCTCAACTTTGCATACAGCTGATGCTCCCTGAGCAATTGCAATGTTAATATCAAATGCTCTTCATGCTCTTCCTCATTCTTAGAGTAAATAAGAATGTCATCAAGGAAAACAAGAACAAACTTGTCCAAATACCTGTTGAAGACACTATTCATAAGGCACATAAATGTAGTGGATGCATTTGTGAGGCTAAATGGTACCACTACAAACTTATAATGTCCATACCTTGTTCTGAAGGCTGTCTTATGAATGTCTTCATCCTTTATCCTCACCTGATGGTAACCAGACCTCAAGTCAACATTGGAAAATACCTTTGCTTCTCTCATTCGATCAAAGAGGTCACCAATCCTAGGCAACGGGTATTTATTCTTCACAGTAACCTTGTTCAATTGTCTGTAATCAATACACAACCTAAGTGTACCATATTTATTCTATACAAACAAAACTGGTGCTCCCCAAGGAGACACACTCGGCTTGATATACTTATTTTCCAACAAATCTTGCAGTTGCATCTTCAATTCTAGCATCTCTGGTGTACTCATCCTGTAGGGTGTCTTAGACACGGGTGTTGCTCTTGGCACAAGTTCAATTATGAAATCAATGTCCCTCTTTGGAGGAAGCCCTAGAATCTCATCAGGAAACACATCCTTTAATTCCTGTAACACCTGATAGTCCTCCAACCTAGGATTTTCATCCTCTGATGCCTCCAAAATATGAGTTTCATACAACTAGCAACCTTTCTTACAGAATTTCTTCAACTGCATTACTGAAACCCGCCTTATTGAAATCACCTTTGGAATAACTTTTACCATTACTGGGTTTCCTTCTTCATCCATGCATTCGAAAGTCTTAATGTAACAGTCAAGCTTTATCCTGTGAGCTTCTAACCAATCCATTCCAATGAGAACATCATAGGAACCAAGTGGTAGTACATTCGGATCTACACAAGTGACCAATCCATTCATGGCCAATGGACATTTCTCTACCACTTCACTAACCTTTCTCTTAGTTCCGGTGGCTAGCTGAACTAACCAAGATTTTCTATGCTTCACTTTCTTAAAATCACAAATCTCCACTACTCTAGGGGTAATGAACTGTGAGTAGAATCGGGGTCAATCAAAATAGAAATAGATTGCTCAATAATCTTACCTGCAACTTCAACCACAGTTGACTGGTGATCTTCCTAGAGGTCCTCCAGTGCTGCATAAATCCTAGGGACTACCATTGCTACTTGGACAACTGTTTCTACTTCTTGAATGTTATAAATTGGCCTTACACTCTCATTCTCGAGTGGACAAATTCTGCGCATGTGGGGTCCTCCACATTTACAACATTGGAGTGGTCCTCTATTCTATTGTGGATCTTTAGGCTTTTCTCCTATCACTCCAACTGGCTTACTCGCAGCTTGGGATGGCTACTTCTACTGAGTCTTGAAGTTAGAAGGTTTGAAACCTTTCTTTATTTGGTCAAACTTCTCATTCTTGTTGTCCTTCCATGCCTTATGGTAATCAAGTTTACCTTTCTTTTTTCATAGAAATACTTAGCCTTCCTTATTGCTTCTTCAAGAGTTCTAGGTTCATAAAACTCAATCATGTCTTTGTAAGATTGATGCAATCCACTCAGGAAACGCTGGATATTCACCTTCTTGTCTTTCATATACCTGACATACCTCAATAGCTCCAAGAACTTATTTGCATACTCTTCCAGGGTCTGCTGTCCCAATCTCAGCTCATGGAATTCCTTAATCTTGTCATCATAATACCTGCCAAAGAGGTATTTCTGCTTGAAATACTTCTTAAACTATTCCCACTTAAGTCTCCTTTCACTGATCCTCTTTACTTGCTTGAAGTGTTCCCACCAAATGGATGCTCTTTCATTTAGATTGAATATGGAAACCCTTGCCTTCATGTTACCCAAATAATCCTGAACTTGGAAGTACTTCTTTATCCCAAGAAGCCAAGCTTCATCCTCTTGTCCAGTCTTTACCTCACCATCAAATGTAGGAGGTTTAACCTTCTTAAATTCATCCCGAGAGCGATCCCTATGGTGCTTCTTTCTCTTTTCCTTGCGAGAAGAAGAGTTTGAATCCCCGCTGGATTCTTTGAAGTCAGATGATCTACTAGAAATCCTTATTCTTATCCTGGTAATGCTCTTACTACCTTCTAGTTTTACTGTACCATGTCTAGAGTCTATCTTTCTTTGCAAGTCTGTCAAACTCTGCAACATAGCAGCATTTAACTAATGCTGCTCTTCCTGGGATTTAATCAAGCTTCTCATGGTGGCTACAATATCTGGCGGTGTCTCTTGGAATCTCCTTCCATTAGACTCCATGTCATCATTTCCAACTCAGACATTTTCTCCCATGGCATCTCGCGCACACTCGTAGGAATCCCGAGCATCATATCCGTCATGGTTTCTCATGGCTGAACCACAACTTACTTTACCAGACTATACTACCTGGAATACTTCCCTTGAAGGTGTCTATGATTCTGCAAGAGTGTTAGTAACACAACTGTTAGATGCATAACATTTATACAAATCAGAATTACTTACCTTCTATTGGAAAAATCATAAAATGACAACTTTTCCCAAACACAAAATTTTCTTCCTCAAAGAATGACTGTCTCAGGGGGACGGCGGGGGTCAAGGGGGTCCGAATTTTTATTTTTTATAAATATTTAATTTTCACGCAATCTGGCGCATAAGAACGCTACCATTTTTCTCATTTTCGGCACTGTAAATCCATTGAAAAATTACTGAAATCCACTGAAAAATCCCATTGAAAACTCAATTTTTTTTTGTCATATCAGATCCCTTCCCAACTAGCCATCTGATGTATTGGATTTGTTATCACTCCAGGAAACTCCTCTAGGTTGTAGCTCGAGGATGCCTGGTAACTTACAATGTTTTTGGGGTTTTCTGATACAGATCAAGTCAATTGACCTATATAACCTTTCCATTCTCAAGGCATGCATAAAACTCACTCATTTACATGGCTTTTAGTTACAATTGCTCAGAAGTTTGACAATAACGTGCAGGGATGGAGAAATCACCAAGCTGGGAGACTTGCATACAAAACACATGCAAATCCTAATGAGGATGGTATTTATAAATCAAATCACACTAAGAAACCAATAGGATGACAACTATCAGCTTTTTAATCAATATGAAAATGGCCTAAATACACATTCAGGCATAAATACAATAAAGAAAGAGATGATGACTGAACAGATCACAACAAAAGAGCTTATATCATGCATAAGTAAAATGAGAAGCGTGAAAGCATTATAGGATTATAAATCCCCGAAGTTGAACCTTTATTATAAAATCGATCTTAAGCTTTATAGCCTTCTACAAAAAGTACAGATCCTGAAACTTCGATTTGTTTTCACAAAAATACTCCAAAGTGGTAGTTTTTTTAAATTAGGGTTTCAAACCTAACCTAACTATTTGTCTAACTATGACGAAGATCTAGTTCACTGGGTGAACATTAAATAAATGAAGTAGTTGCTAGTGATCACTGTTGCTGGTCCACTGTAAATCTACCGCCATAATCCAACGTTTCAGCGGTTAATTGACGTGATCTTTCTTTCTTAATCCGTCGAAATTTTCTACCCTGTCTTCGCTGTCAGCGATCAGAAGCTCTAACCTAAATGACCAGAACCTCAAACTTGAATGTGACCACAGTGTCAACGATTTAAACCACTACCGACACAATGGTTAAGCATCGACGATCGAAAGCTATAACCACTAACTTGTCGGCGATCGGAACTCCAAACCACTAAAACATTGGAACCTCAAGACTAAATGCTTCCACAGTGTCGACGTTTCAAGCCACTGACGTCACGATCGGCGATCAAAATCTCTAGCCACTAACCCATCGGAGCTTTAAACCTGAATGCTACTGTAATGTCGGCATTTCAAAGCACTAACGTCGCGATCGGTGATCGAAAGCTTTAGCCATTAAGGATCGGAACTTTACACATGAACACTGCTGCAGTGTTGGCATATCAAACCACTAACCTCGCGATCGGTGATCAAAAGTTCTAGCCACTAACCCATCAGAGCTTTAAACCTGAGTGCTGCCACAGTGTCGGCGATTCAAACCACTAACTTCTAAGCATCAGCGATCGGAAAGACTAACCACTAATCTGTCGGCGATCGGAAGCTCTAGCCACTAAGGATCGGATATTTACACCTTAACGCTGCCACAGTGTCAGCATTTCAAACCACTAACGTCACGATCGACGATTGGAAGCTCTAGCCACTAACCCATCGGAGCTTTAAACCTGAGCGCTGCTACAGTGTCGCCGATTCAAACCACTGAATTCTAAGCATCAGGGATCGGAAAGACTAACCACTAATCCGTCAACGATCGGAAGCTCTAGCCACTAACCCATCAGAGCTTTAAACCACTAATTATCGGCGATCAGAACCCTAAGATTGAACGTGTTGGAATTTTAAACTGTACGTTTTTCATAGTGTCGACGGTATAAAGGACTAAACCTCTAAAACACTGGCATCGTAGAGGATTAAACCTTTGACCTGCTGTCAAAAGTTTTCTTTTGGTGGTTAGTGTATATGTTGCACTCCTTCTTAATCTGCCGAAGAGAACCCTTTTCGGTGGCTAATGAGATGTTCTGAGCCTTGCCTAAGCCACTGAAAGCTACAACTTATGAAATTTTTAGTCAAATAAAAAACAGAGGCTTTCAAACTTGTCAGTGATATTCATATCCTTCATTGCATGAGTTAAATTCTTCATAATATCAAAATAAATTATTTTGGGAGATAACATATGGCTCCTACTTGGGGATGGGATCCTCCCAGTGAGGTCCCAAGAACCCTAGACCAAAATGCCTTTCCCGAAAAAGAATAATTGAAGCTATCTTCTAGTGTTCCATTGGGCATGGAGTTTATTCTAAAAGCAAAACAACCTACTATATACTAATTTATAATAATAGGGCCTCAGAGGCTCAAATAAAATAGAGTTTCAATAACCGTCTGTTCACTGGGCCATCAAATACCTCTTCACCTTCCAGATTGTGCAATTTGAAGGTGTTATTCTCATATACCTGGTCTATAACAAAAGGGCCAATCCACAAAGAGTCAAATTTTCCGTGTTTTCCCTTGTCCTGTTTGACAGCATCCCACTTGACGACTGAATCTCCAACTTGAAAGTTGTTTGCTTTTGCTCTTTTGTCAAACATGCCCTTTATCCTCTATTGATGAGCTTCTGATTTTCCTACAACTTGCTCCCTTATTTGATGTAACTCTACCAAATCCATCATCCTTCTCACCATATCATTTGGTTCATCCTCCTCTTCCTGAAATAAATTTTCCACTGGAAGGATGAGCTTGATAGGAAAGATGGCCTCAGTGCCATAAACTAGCTTGAATGGAGAAGTCTTGATGGATCTTTTGTCTATTACCCTATCAGCCCATAAGGAAAACTTAAGCTTTGAATCCCAGCTTTTCTGATTTGTCTCCAACAGTTTCTTGATGATTCTGACTAAGCTTTTGTTGGATGACTTAGCGAGGCCAATGCCTTGGGGATAATAGGATGTGGAGTGCACCAGTTGAATACCCATTGATTCACACATTTTAACTAATGCCCTAGCCTTAAAAGCTGGTGAATTATCAGTTACTGGGCAGCCAAACCTGCTAAAGATATTCTCATATAAAAATCTCATTATGACTTGATGAGTGGCATTATGTACTACTTCTATCCATTTTGTAAAGTAGTCAGTTGCTACTAAGATCCATTTATGCTGTCCACTGGAGGATGGATTTATTTCACCTATGAAATCCAGACCCCATTGCTAGAAAGGCCCATTCACTGTAACAGGCCTAAGGGGCAAGGATTTGAGCTGCTACTTCCCTATAAATCTTTGGCATTGGTCACAGGCCCTTACAAAAGTGCATACATCAGCAAAGAGGATTGGATAATAGTATCATGCTCTTAAGATATTGTGGGATGTGGTTTTCCAATAGTGGTGGCCTCCACATGTGCTGGAATGAAAGTGATGCATGATCTGCTCTACATCCTCTTTATCTAGACACCTTAGCAAAACTCCAAATTGATCTCTCTAGTACAACATTTTGTCAATTATGCAAAATTTAATAGATTTCAACTTAAGAGCTTGTGCCTGGTTAGGAGTGAGATCAAGAGACACTTCTAATTTTTGAAAAAATTGAATGATACCTGAGTACCACTCACATGAAGATATGTTCTCATCTATTGATGGAATGTCATTCTGATCTTGATTTACTTCTGTTTCTGCTTCTACCACAGTATGTACCTTTGCTGATTTGACACATGTGAAATTTATTCCCATCAGTTCACAATTTTCTTTGGCCATGAGTTTGTCCAAGCCTAATCCCTTCACCAGCTTGGTGGGTTTCACCTCTACATCAAACTCAATGAGTTTGGAAATCCACTTAGCTCTCTTCCCATCAATGTCAAGCTGAGTCAAAACATCATTCACAGCAGCTGAAGGGACATATGCAACGACCTTTGCATGAAGAATGTAGATTCTGAAAGTCTTCAAAGATTTTATGAGAGCATAAGCCTGCTTCTCAATTGGGTCATACTTCAGCTCAGCATCTCTCAGGGTTCTACTGAAGAATGCAATTGGATGATCAATACCTTCATCATTCTTTTGTAATAGCACAGCTGCCACTGTGTCATAAGATGAAAAAGAGAAATGTAAAAACCCTTGGTGTAGTCGAGACTAATCAGGGTTGGGGCCTCCATGATGTCTTTCTTAATGTCTTCAAAAGAGTTTCTTGCCTGGTCAGTCCATTTGATTTCTGCATCCTTTTTTAGCATGACTATTATATGCTTTACTGTCTCCGAGAAATTTGGAATGAACCTTCTGACAAAGTTTATCTTGCCTAAAAAGGACTGAATGTCTCTTTTTGACCTTGGTATTGACAACTTTTGGATTGCTTCCGCCCTCACCGGATTGATCTTTACACCTTCAACTGAGACTATGTGGCCTACGAGCTTTCCCTTGTTGAGTGCAAACTGGGACTTCTTGGGGTTCAGTGATATTCCATACCTTCTGCACTTCAGAAATACCTTCCTTAGATGCTGTAAGTGGACATGATAGCTGTGAGAGTAAAGTGTTAGGTCATCCAAATATATTAGCACAAACTTATATTTTAGCCCTACAAAAGCTAGGTCCATAACTCTCTGAAAAGTAGCCCCAACATTCATTAGCACAAATGGCATTTTAGCATACATGAAGGTGCCCCAAGGGGTGGTAAAGGCAGTCTTCTCTTGGTCATCTGGGTGCACAACAAATTGGTTGTATCTAGAGAAGCCATCAAGGAAGGACATAACCCTAGCCCCTGAGACTTTCTGCAGTAGGTGTTCCATCTTGGGCAGTGGATAGTTGTCTTTCTTGGAACACTTGTTCAGGTTTCTAAAATACACACACAACCTAATTTCTCCATTTTTCTTTCTTACCACTACTAGGTTTGCAATCCACTTGGAATAACTGAGGGGAATTATGATCTTGGATTTAAGGAGCTTGTGGATCTCTTTTCAATCACTGGTAATAGGAGAGGGCTGATGGGTCTCAGCTTCTGTTTGAAAGGAATGGTGTCCTTCTCCAAAGGAATCCTGTGTTGGATGATGTTGGTGCCATATGTTTTTAGGTCACTATACTCCCATGAAAAGACATCAGCAAACTCTTTTATCAAGCTGCAAAGTTCAGACTTCTGACTAGCAGTCAACCCAATGGATAGATTTATTAGTTTTGGATGGCTTTGGATGCCTATGTTTTGCTCTTGGATAATAGGATCTAGCTCCCTTTTGGTAGGCTTGAACGGGATGTCATTGTGATCAAACAGTTCTTCCAATGGTACTAGACCTCGGGGTATGTAGTTGCTGGGCAATTGGACAATGTTCTGATCAACCACTTTATCTTTTAACTTGGGTTGTTTGGATTCCTCCATGTTTAGGTTTTTCTGGTCTATGTGTATGTTAGAGAATTCATCTACAAATTGAAGGAACTTACTAAGCTCGTCATCATTCTCAAACACCCTCCATAATTTTACATTATCTGGCAGAGAGGGTCTGTACTTGACATGAACATCATAGCTAAGCTTAGGGGGTAAAGGAGGAACAAATAGACTTGCATAGATAGCTAGGGAATCAGCTAGGTGATTCAAAGCCCTATGAATATATGACAGTTCAAAAAACATAAATGAGTCTCTGAGTTTCCATACCTCGTCCCTATAGGCCTTTAGTCTGATATTTTTTGTCTGAAAAGTGTTGTTAACCTGCTGTATGATGAGATCCGCATCTCCAAAAATATTTATGCACATGATCCCCATCTCCTTGACATCTTTAACTCCTAGCAACAAGGATTCATATTCTGCTATGTTGTTAGTGGTTTTAAAATCAAGCCTATAAGACTGGTGGATGTTTTCCTTAGATGGGGAGATCAATACTACACCTACACTTGCTGAGCTTTGAGTGCTATCCCCATCAAAATACATGGTCCATATTGCTGTGGTTACTTCTTCGGGCTGCTAATAGGTGGGTTGAGTGAGCTAGACTGATGTCTATTGAGAATCATTTATGTGCAAAATGCATGACCCAAAATCAGTGTCCATTGCATAAATGGGGTGATTCGTTGAGTTGCTTTCCTTGCTTATAATGTATGCCAACGGATTTTCCCTATATAGCCTCTTAGTCTCCCCTCCAAACATGGGAATGGAGGCATATGTGAGATACATCTGAAGGGTTCCACCTAGTCTTTTGATCCATGATCGAGATAACAAGAGGCCAAATTTTGGAGGGATATCAGCCACTACAATGTCCATCATGACGCTTTTCAAAGGTAGCTGAGTTAGGTTCACATCAAGGTCTTTGATGAGGCCCAAGCACTTGACCTTCTTGGATTCAAAGGAGAATAAATCATGGTAGGGCTTGGTGATGCTGAGGCCAAGCTCATCCATCACAACTTTTGGCATTAGGTTATGAGAAGCTCCTGAATCCAACAGGCAGTTATGGAGGATTTTATCATGTATATTAAAGGATATGTAGAATCATGGGCATGAGTCCTTTAGGTCTTCGATCATGGGGCCCATGGTTACAACAGGTTTGTCATCTTGCAGGTTCACAAAGTCAGTGCCAATGTGAACCTTGGGTTGAAGGGAACTCAAAATGGAGGACTTGAATGCATCATTCTTCATTAGCTTGATTAAAGGGAAAGAGATTTTCAATTTTTGAATTTCAGACTCAAGGTTGAAAGAATAATGCAGCCTATCTGGAAACCTTACCTCATGAGCTGTAGGTTTGAGTTGGACTTGATCAGGTGTGGCTGAAGGTGTTGGTTTTGGAAATGCTTTGGATGTGACAACCACCTTCTTTGGTATGACAACAACCTTTCTAGCTGGTGCAGGAGGATGCTTGAGAGGTACAACATTATTCTTGGGGGAAGAAACCAGCCTAGACCTCAGTTTGTAACCTCCCTAACCATCAGCCTGATAGACAGTCTCTTCAGTGATCTGCTCATCAATTAGGGCTTCCTCATATTCTTCCTGTGTAAGAAAAGAAAAGTCCACCTCATCCTTGATGCAGTGGATATTGTCTTCAGCTTCTGCTTCTTCTTCAATGAATTATGGCTCTTCTTCTAATACAAAATTTTGAAATGGAGCTCTTATCCTCTTGTCTTCCCCTTGATTCCTCTCCCTTCTAAGAATCTGAACTGGGGGGTTTCCTCTTCTATAAGGAACAAAATTTGGGTTTCGAGGAGCAAAGTCACCTGGCCCTTTACCCATCACTGGTAGATGTCCTTGGTCCTTCAATTTAGACATTTCAACAGTCAGGTTATCTAAAAGTTTGGTAATTTTTTCAATCTTGTTCTCTGATGTAGAAGCCCCACCAGAGTCTGCTGGCTGCTTTTTCCTATCTATATTCCCTTTGACCGTTTGAGATGCCATAATGTTTGACTCTACCTCCAGGGAAACATCCTGCATGAGTGATAAGGAGGCAGAACTCCTTTCTATGAGAATTAGGCAGAAGTTAAAGTCAAAGGAATTCGTGTAAGTTATCCTAGCTGAGGTATCGATGGGCTTAATTTCGGTGGGGATCTTGCTGTACATATTGTTGAATCTCTTGGTAAAGCTGGAGACAGACTCCCCATTCTCCTTTTTCAGGTTGCTGAATTCTGTGATATAGTAGAGGTGGTCTCTCCTCTCTCCCAAATGCTTTAGGAAAATGTCATCTAGGGCCTCTATGCCTGCCATCGATCCATCAGGCATTTCCTTAAACCACTTCCTAGCCTGGCCATCTAGGCTTTGCACAAAAACCCTAGTCCATACATCTTCTTGTTCTATGTTAATATTTTCAGCATAGCTGTAAAAATCCTCTAGATGTTCTTCAGTAGTGAAATCCCCTTCCCCTGTAAACTTAGGCATATACTTGAGATAATTCCTAGTAGGCATGGCTGCAAGAGGATTTGGAAAAATTAGGGGTGAATACCTAGCTACCAGGATCCTTTCCATATTGGTCAATTGAGGGACAACCATATTGGAAATGGGTATGGAAAGGGTTGTGGAAGGCAACACTGATGAAGATACTTGCTGAGAAGGTGGTGCTATACTTATCCCAGTGGAGTCACCAGGGATTGGATCTTCACAAGCAACAGTGCTTGAAGATGCCCAACCCCTAGATTTTTCTGATGTATCTAAAAATTCTCGAGAATTAATAATTTCAGCAGAAGAAATAATAGCAGAAAGATTTCTTGAAATACTTGATGTAGCTTTTTGTACAGCACTGCTAGTCTGTCTTAGTAAATCCCTAGCTTTCCTCAAAATTTCTTCTGGATCTGAAACTGGTGTTGCTCGTGACCCCTTTGGGTTTGCTCTGGTACTTGGTATTCTTGAAGCCACCTTATATCAATGGAGTCTCCATATAGATGATTACAACCATAATAGTGTCCAAGCTTTGTCTATCATCAAAGCATGGATCTATGTCATCTCCTAGGGAAGCTGAGCTTCAATCTCTTGTCCCCGGCAATGACTCCAATTTGTTATCACTCCAGGAAACTCCTCTAGGTTGTAGCTCAAGGATGCCTGGTAACTTACAATGGTTTTTGGGTTTTATGATACAGATAAAGTCAATTGACCTATATAACCTTTCCACTCTCAAGGCATGCATAAAACTCACTCATTTACAAGGCTTTTAGTTACAATTGCTCAGAAGTTCGACAATAAGGTGCAGGGATGGAGAACTCACCAGGTTGGTAGACTAACATACAAAACACATACATATAAATGGATAAATCCTGATGAGGATGGTATTTATAAATCAAATCACACTAACAAACCAATAGGATGACAGCTATCATCTTTTTAATCAATCTGAAAAATGACCTAAATACACATTCAAGCATAAATACAGTAAAGAAAGAGATGATGGCTGAACATATCACAACAAAAGAGATTATATCATGAATAATTAAAATGAGAAGCGTGAAAGAATTATAGGCTTATAAACCCTGAAGTTGAACCTTTATTGTAAAATCGATCTTCGGCTTTATAGCCTTCTACAAAAAGTACAGATCCCAAAACTTCGATCGGTTTTCACAAAAAAACTCCAAAGTGGTAGTTTTTTCAAATTAGGGTTTCAAACCCGACCTAACTATTTGTCTAACTATGATGAAGATCTAGTTCACTGAGTGAACATTAAATAACTGAAGTAGTTGCTAGTGGTCACTATTGCTAGTCCATTGTAAATATGTCGCTAAAAGCCAGCGTTTCGATGGTTACCTAACGTGATATTTCCTGCTTAATCCACCGGAATTTTCTACCTTGTCTTCGTGGTCGATGATCGAAAGCTCTAACCTGAATGATCGAAACCTCAAACTTGAATGTGACCGCAGTGTTAGCAATTTAAACCACTATCGATGCGACGGTTAAGCATCGACGATCGAAAGCTATAACCACTAACTCGTCGGCAATCGAAACCCCAAACCACTAAAACATCGGAACCTCAAGACCGAATGCTGCCGCATTTTCGGTGTTTCAAACCACTGACATCACGATCAGTGATCGGAAGCTCTAGCCACTAACCCATCGGAGCTTTAAACCTGAATGCTACCGTAGTGTCGGCGTTTCAAACCACTAACGTCGCTATCGGCGATTGGAAGCTCTAGCCACTAAGGATCAGAGCTTTACACCTGAACGCTGCCATAGTGTCGGTGTCTCAAACCACTAACATTGCAATCGACGATCGAAATCTCTAGCCACTAACCCATCATAGCTTTAAACCTGAGCGCTGCCGTAGTGTCGGCGATTCAAACCACTAACTTCTAAGCATCGACGATCGAAAATACTAACCACTAATCTGTCGACGATCGGAAGCTCTAGCCACTAAGGATCGGAGCTTTACACCTGGACGCTACCACTATGTCAGCGTTTCAAACCACTAATGTTGAAATCGGTGATCGAAAGCTCTGGCCACTAACCCATAAGAGCTTTAAAACTAAGCACTACCGCAGTGTCAGTGATTCAAACCACTAACTTCTAAGCATCGACAATCGAAAAGACTAACCACTAATCTGTCGGTGATTGGAAGCTCTAGCCACTAACCCATTGGAGCTTTAAACCACTAATTTTCAGTGATTGAAACCCCAAGATTGAACATGTCGGAGCTTTAAACCATAATTTTTTCGTAGTGTCGGCGGTATAAAAGACTAAACCTCTAAAACACCAGCGTTGTAGAGGATTAAACCTTCGACCTACTGTTAAAAATTTTATTTTGGTAGTCAGTGTATATGTTGCACTCCTTCTTAATCTGCCGAAGACACTCCTTTTTAGGGGCTAATGAGATGTTCTAAGCCTCACCTAAGCCACCGAAAGCTACAACTTGTGAAACTTTTACCCAAATAAAAAACAGAGGCTTTCTAACTTGTCAGTGATATTCATATCCTTCATTTCATGAGTTAAATTATTCATACTATCAAAATAAATTATTTTGGGAGATAACAGGATCACTAGTTGACAACGCTTTTGATACCTCGATGGACCGATCTTCATTCGTCTTCTGATGCACATCGGATCATTATTCCTCTGCCTTCCGATGTACATTGGCTGACCAATCCTCTATTTTCTTCCGACGTTCCAGACCAATCTTCCTTTGTCTTTTGATGCACATTGGATGACCGATCCTCTAATTTTTTTCGATGCCTCAAACTGATATTCTTTTCCTTTTCGAGATGCCTCAGAGGGTTTCACCCGAGAGCCATTGGAATTTTTTTTCCAAGATTTCCTGTACTTAGAAAAATTTCTGAATTTTTCTTCTTTCCTTCCTCTTTTTTCCGCTGCTGCATCAACTGCTCGATCATCTAGCCTTTTTCGACGCTTTGAATTCCTTCAGGTGAGCCTTGCCAATACCTCGGCTTCGCCTGGCCAAGACCTTCGGCTCCTCCTAGCAGAGAGATTCGGTTCTGCTTCAATAAACACCTTCCGACGATTTTGACACTTTGAAAATTTTTCAAATTTTTTTTGGGTTTTTCTCTCCGGTTTCCTTGTCAGTTGTGTCTCGGTTCAACCCAGGCAAGACCATCGACTCCTCTCAGCCGAGACCACTGGCAAGTTTCAATCTTGGACAATTTTTTTTTTTTTGAAAATTCCTTCCACGGGTTCTTTATCGGGTGGACCTCCACCTAGGTTATCCAGTGTATCAGATGGGCTTCCAGCTAAGCCATCCGACGTATCAGATGGGCTTCAGCCTAAGCCATCCGATAATTTTCATACTTAGAAATATTTTCTAAAATTTTCCTATCATTTTCTTTGATTTTCTCATTTTTTCCCTGTTGGGTAGAGGGTAACTTGCCTTTGTCACTGATTCTTCATGGCCCATTGAGGCCCATGCTGCAATGTGTGCTCTGATACCACACTGTAATGTCCCTGACCCTCCGACCAGTGAAGAGGACGCTACCATACCATTAAATATCCGGAAAACTAGCCCCATGAACATGTACATACATAAAAAATAAAATCCTTTGAAGTAAAACATGCAGAGATGCATAATTATTCAGCATACAACGGAAGAAAAACATACATTCAGGAATTCAACATGTTCATCATAATTCATTAAACATCAAATATGATTGCAGAGATTGAACACAAGAATACTTATCTTATGAAGAACTTGTCCTGCAACCAACTACGTCGCTGCAATGTTCCACCCAACCATAGGCCAGTGTGCTCCTTAATCTCTCAGCAATACTGCCACCCCCGAGCTAGGCATGCTTCCCCAAGGAATAAGGAACTAAGCAGGCTCACACATAGCCAAAGGTACACAAATCATCCAAGCCAACATAATTGGGTTTATCAGGACATCAAGGAGCTGGGAAAAGCTGAATGCCAAGCTGGTGGGCTCACTGAAGAGCTAAGGACACCTACATGAGAACTAGCCTGACTTCTAGGACACCCACACACACCTAACACAAGGAATTAGTCCCTTCTTTACTACATAGTCCCTCAGGCCCTGACTTCCCTTCCAATGCTATTTAGGGGTTGTGGAGAAGAAAGCCATACCTCTAGCTCTGTCTGTGTGGCTCCCAAACACACCAGGTTTATCAAGCATACCAAGCCTTCATTCCCACTCCAAAACAGTCCAAAGACCAACCATTGCATACACACAACAAAACAAGCAATTCACAGCTCTGGGGAAGAAAATCAAATAGTAGAGAACAACTGAGGTGACAATTTGGGTAATACGCAGCTCTGACTGGGAAATTCGATTCTTGAGTCGTTCTTGGCCCTATCATGGCCAAAACGACTCAAATAAGAACCCACAACAACGTAAAACCATAAATGAATCCACAACAAACCAAAATCATGGGGAAACCAATGGCAATCGATTTCTTAGCTGCGCGAGGAAGGAAAAACCATCCACGTGGAGGTGAATTCACACGGTCAAACCCACAATGAAGAGAAATACACATAGCAAAATCCCCAACCGCAAAAGTCACACATAACAAAATTGTGCATGTGAGGCCGCTCTCCCAGCTCTCTATGTGAGTAAAATGCCAAGACTTGTGCATGAGGAGAAGAATGACCGTCTCTGCGTGAGGATGGGAAAGAATGCAAGAATGGGTTCTCCCTTGTCTCTTCTTGCCCACGTGAGGGTGAACGAGTATTTTGGTGGAGTGTGTGAAAGGACTGACAGTCCTGCTACACACCACTTCCCAACAATAACTACCCAACTAACAACATAGGTTTTTAATTTGATAGTTGACTGTTTGAGACAAGGGAAGGTGAGTAAGTCAAAAGGGTGGGTGACAACTAAATGGGTTTAACAGCGAACACTTGGCTTTTCCACATTGGCTCAAGGTTTAATAATTACCCCTCCTTATCCTTAGTAAAATCATGCCCTTTTCATTATGGTTGTATTGACATAGCTGGTTGGGGTTTATTTTAATTAAAATGCATATTTACATGATGCCAAAATTATAATGTGCTGGTTATTACGATATACCATCGGCAACGATTTTAATCACCGGAACATTAAACGCTAAATCGATGGTGGGCCTTTTTTATTTAGCTCCACACCACGATTAATTACAATACATACATCATATACATATAATGCAAACGGGGTCATAACCGGGGTGTTACAAAGATTTGCGGGGAGGCAAGCGAATCGAGTAGACTTCCAGAAAATGATCTGGAACCCGCATAAGTTGTGGTGGATGCACTAGACTACATATGATGTAAGTATAGGTATGGAGACAGTTATATGTTAAGGGCATGTAAACCGAGGTAACACCCAAGAAATGGCCTAGAAAGTCACTTACTAAACATGAGACAATGGTCTCATTAAAAGATAAAGGACGGAAAACTGAAACTAACGGTGTGAATGACGTCCCAAACAGACTCCAGAAGGCTCTATTATGCTCAAAAGAAAAATAGAACTAATGAGGCCTATAAATAGGTGGGTACCACATGACAAGTGTCATTGTCACTATTCATTGCTGAGTTGGAGAGGAGGGCCCGAAATTTTTTTGTTGATTTCTTCCGTTTCAACTAGCGGTTTTTCAATCCATGACTTGTAGGTAAGAGTTCTTGCAAAACTAATCTTTTTCAGTGGTTTAGTTTTCTGATTTGCTCACCCAGGAGCCTGTGGTGGCCTGCTAGGGATTTTTTGAGTTGGGTCATGCATTTCCAGGAAAAACCAGTGACTAGTTCTCTCTTTCTGGCTGTACAAAAGCGATTAGGTCACTCCTGTCAGGTAGAAAGGTGTGTCTAGGAGTCGCTTCTGTCTAGCTTAAATGTGTGACTCAGTCGCATCTGTCTGGCTAAAATCAGTGACCTGGTCACTGGTTTCAGTCTAGAAGGTGAGACCTAGTACTGGGGTGATTTTTTGCTGATAGCTGAGGCTAACAGAAGTTTGGTGTTTGTGTAGGATGGCTTGCACTGTATGGAGGGAGCGGGACTACAAATATCTATGAGAGGAGGCTTTGCAGGATGCAAGTGTGCGAGGCACACTATCACATTGTGGGATGCTCAAGTTTATGTGGATCCCCTTGATTGTTATACCAAAATCCTGTCATCATCATGTGATAAGACCTTTAATATACCTACTTTCCCTTAATACCAGCACTTGGAGTGGAAACCCATGTTGTTTGTTAGTCTTTCATGAAAATGATCAGCACTGCGCTTTCCCCTTTATCCATGAGCAGTTCCTTGCTCGCACTACCTATTCCTTGTTGTCCATAAGTGGTGCCACCACTTATTGCCCTTGGTCCATAAGCGGTTCTTACCTGAAACACTCTGTCATAAGAGGAGAAACATGGTGCCCTGGGTAAAATGGGAAAAAGAGAAGATTCTCGAGTCTTCTAGATCATGATCCTCATGTCCTCCCTTATCCCTATCATTGTGGGTTAGTTGTGGTTGAGATCCCTCATCCTAGGATCTTAGAGGCCACTTCATCCATAAATCTCTCAACCATCCCTATCCATTGAGCCTTATAAATACAAGCTCATGTCCATGGTTGAGAGGGAGAACCATTGAAGTATTGTTATGCTGTTGGATTGACCACTTGGCCCAAGCGATTGGAGAGCATAGAGAGAAAAGTTGGAGCTTATGAGGATGAAAGTTTTGGTTTCATGGAGATGCATGTCAACACTAAGGCTTAATTGGTTGTAAAATTTTCCATTTTAATCTTAATGCAAAGCTGATTTCCATCCCAGTTTACTGTTGTTGTTTGATTTCGCATGTAAACGTTGTTGGATTCCTTAGTCACTGACATGGATTAATAGATTATGTTCTGGTAGCTTTGATGTGTTTACGTGTTTAATCTAATTGCAGGTACACAGGTTTACTATCGAAGCAGGCATTCCAGGTATCTACGATATCCAAAGAGGGTCTTCATCCTTTGTCGTTCATTTGTGCTGGATCTGAACCATTCAAACCAGAGGAACAACTTCTATCCGCAGAAGGTGAAATATTCCTACTAACAAATATGGCGATCATACTGGGACTGAATATACATATCAGTTGGTCTGATCTTCCTCAGTTCTTCAACTCTTGTCCGAATCCAAGCTCCATCTCCATCTCTCTCCAGCCAGATATGCTATTTGAGTCAGTGAGTTTTGGTTTGAAACTTCCAGATTTGTCTAGATTTGAATTATTTCGACCTTTTATGCTCAATCTATCTATTTTTACCTTGAGCTAATCTTTTTCTGACTTGATCTGTCGTTCTCCTTTGTGTTTTGGATTTATACAGGGAACCACGCATGTGCCTTTGGCAAGGAGCAGTGCCACTGCCTGAGTCTAGTTAGCAATACGTGGTGCCACCGCCTGAATCCAGTGAGCAAGAAGTGGTTTTCCCTCAAAACTGCCTATCAGCAGCTTCATCTGCGCGGTGCCAGGTAGGCCCTATTCCAGACATTGTATTTTGATTTTTGTGTGTTTTTGGCTTACTTTTTGATGAAAATGAAGTGTATTCTGTAGTTGCTTTGATTGTTGTATTCTTTCTGCATTCAAAGCGAGTTTGTGTTTCTTGCATTAGATTTTACATTCTTTTCTTTTCTTGAAACCTCTTGCTCTTTTCTGTAGATATTATTCATTGGAATTGGAAATATACATTTCATTTTCGTGAGTAGGTTTCGGTTTGTTTTGGACTTGGAATGCATGAGTGATCCATGTTGTTTTGAGTCTTTCTTTGCTTGGGTGGTTCTTGTTTCTTTGCTTGGGTGGTTCTTGTTTCTTTTTGCATGCTGTTTTTTTTAGTGGCTTGGTAGGAAAGATCGGTTCTTCGTTTCCTTGTCTGTTTCAATGAGAAGTTCTAGTTTTTTCTCTCTTTTGCTTTATTCACAAGTGTGTTGAACTCTTTTCTTCTTATTTTGTGCATGATTGTTCGAAATTCTTACTTTCATTAAGAAGAAATATCTATTTTCATCTTTGCATGCATTAGAGTTAGTTCTGTTTGGAAACGTTAGTGAAATAATATTTCCATTAAGTTTTTATGCATCTTTTTCAAGCATGAAAAGATATGAAACATTTTTGGTTTATTTCTATTTGATGTTCTCTAGATATCTTTCTTATTTTCTTTGAAGATTGTTTGGGGTGCATTGATATTTCACTTTTCGTTTGAAAAGGTAGAATTGCATTTGCATTTGGGTGTGCATTTTTGGGAAGAAAAGTAAATCTCTCTCCCTCTCTTAGGTATAATTTCATTGAAGAGGAAAAATTGCATTATCATATAGATCAGTGTGCATCTTATTTAATTTCAAGTTTTCACTCCATGGTTCCACCTAAACGTACAAGATAAAATTAATGGTAGTACTAGGTTAAAACTTTTAGCAATTTGAGTGATAATTTAGAGACGTGTTTGGGGGTTGTTAAGCGTAGGAGCTGTCATTACTTGTTCGCATTACATCCCGAGACTCGTGCGGTTCTTCCACATATCGCCGGTATATCGAACGACCTTTCACGTACCCTTGAGGTATATAGAGAGGTACTTCATGTACTCGATTGTATATAGGAAGGCCCCTTGTGAACGGTTATGCATTAGACAACACTACTACCAATTTGAGCTCCCATGTACCTTGCATATATCAGGAGACCCTTTTAGGAATCCTCAAACCATATGAGTTATCCTTTTGGCTTGTCTTGTTAGGTTCCTGACTCTTATCCACTCCTTTCACATGTTTGCTTGTTTCTTTTAGTTTGATTAGTACTTGCTTGTGCATGGTCATTAGTGGGTTATTAGAGAGTTTAGAGATGGCATCCTCATCTGGGACTACCACTCAAGAAGTACCTTTCCAAGGTGTACCTTTTTTATTCCCTCCAAGTGAAGGTACTGGTCCTCCCTTTATTGCCACTCTAAATCTCCCTAGATTAACTATAGGATTACCGGCCTGGATTTTTAATCCGGTAAATCCTATTACACCTAATGTCTCAAATGTCACCTCTCCTCCGAGAGAGAATTGAACTCAACCTAATCCCTCTCCTTCTTCATCGGTTTCTGTTTCATCGCTTTCTTCTTCTTCTCTTGATCAAAGCCCTATGGTTAGTAGTCATGTGGGTAAGAAGAAGAAGAAATGGAAGGGTAAGAAGAAGAAGGATAAGAAACAGAAAAAGCAGCAACCATCTGCTCTTGATGGTGCCCATTCTAAGAGAACACTCAGAAAACCCAAGTTCCCTTGTAATCTTTGCAAGGGGGACCATCTTCTTAAGGAGTGTCTTGGTCTCTCCCGTGTACAAGAAGAGTGGTCTAAAAGATCCAAACCATTTGTGTGATCATGTTGATGATACTCCCTCAACCAGTGACCCATTGGTAAAAGGTCGTAAGGGTAAAGTATTGTATCCTTGTTTGATATGCAAGGCTATGCATCGTACTTTTCTTTGTCCAAGCATGGATGAAGCTTCGCGTTGGTTGAAAAATATTACTGATCATCAATAGGTGATTCCAACAAGTGATAGTAAGTTATCCCTCGATCCTCCACTGGTTGACCAAGTGGTCGACTCAGATTTATATGTGGTTGATCCCACTCTTCCTTTGGAGAGTGAATTTAAAGTGGTCGAGTCGGTGTCATTTCCACCTGATACCGCTCTTTTGTCAGAGAGTGTTAAGACTGAAGTAGTCTATTTGACCAAATCTTCATCTTGTTCTTCTCTTCCAGTAGAGAATGAACTGAAACTTGCAGAAGTTTTTATGCTTCATTCTGATTGTTCTCGACAAGAGGGAATTTTATCTATTTCAACAGAACCCTCTCCGAGTAGTGAGGTTGTTTCCTTTGACTGGAGTAACCTAACAGAGTCTTGTCTTCATTCAAGTGTTCATTTCCAGATAGTTGTGAATGTTACTGCTAGGCAGATACTTCACACTATTGTTGATGAAGGGGCTTCTATTAGTATTCTATCCTCAACTGCTTGGCAAGCTTTAGGTTCTCCTTAGCTTGTGCCAGCCACTGATCAGATACTGGCTTTTAATTGTAGGCCTATGCACCTTTAGGGACCCTTCCTTATTTTCCTATTACACTAGGAGGGAAAACGTTCTGCATTGATGTTATGGTGGTCCAAGGTCCTTTAGATTTTAATCTACTCCTTGGACGTGATTATGTTTACACCATGAAAGTTGTAGCGTCCACACTCTTTAGAGTTATGCATTTTCCCTATGATGGGAATATTGTGACCATTGATCAACTTTCCTTTGTTACACCCAACCATTGCGTGACTCCTAGTAATCAAATTGCCCTGAATGTGCCACATGTTCTTGTGGTTCCTTCCCCTTCTTCCAGTTAGCTTCTTCCCATCATAGGTAAAATGGGGGGAATGGCTCCAGCCTCTGGACTTCATACTGGAGTTAAGTTGTTACCTTCCAATGTAAGGGGGGCAATCCACCAACCTCTGGACATCATTTTGGCTTAGAACTTTCTTAGAGCATAGTTTACCTTTTTGGTTTCAAGCTTGCATAAAAATGAAACCATGTCCAGAGCATAGTTTACCTTTTGGTTTCAAGCTTCCATAAAAATGAAATCATGCGATGAGCAAAGTTCCCATTCTATGTCAAGCTCATTAAAAAATGAAATGGATCTCCTTAAGCATAGTTTACCCTTTTGGTTCCAAGCTTGCATAAAAATGAAACCATGTTCCAAGCATAGTTTACCTTTTGGTTTCAAGCTTGCATAAAAATGAAATCATTCCTGAGCATAGTTCATTTTCTATTTCAAGCTCGTTAAAAAATGAAGTAGGTTTCCTTAAGCATAGTTTACCTTTTGGTTTCAAGCTTGCATAAAAATGAAACCATGTTCCAAGAATAGTTACCTTCTGTTTTAAGCTTGTGTAAAAATGAAACAGATCCCCTTCCCTTGAGTAGAGTCTTCACTTTAGTGTTAGAACTTAAACCTTCTCTTCACCTGCCTGATTGTCGTTTTTCCTACCCCCATGGTGAACATTTTCACATTAGTAACCAGGTTTTTAGGTTGGGTATGGAAGAAGGATTGTCAGATGAAACAAAGCTTGGGGAGCATGTCGAAACCCTAGCAACCATGTTAGGGGTAAGCTTCACTAGCAATCATGCTTGGGGCAAGCTTCCAACCTCTATATATCATGTTAATGGGACTTTTCAAGCATATTTTACCCATTGGTTTCGAGCTTGTGTAAAAATGAAACCAATCTTCGAGCATTATTTCAACTGATCTTTGAGCTCGTTAAAAACAGTAAGATGGTGTTGAGCTTACTTTTCATTTTTCGCGCTCTAGTTAAAAACATGAAAAGTGGTTTGAGCTTAGTTTATTACTTTTTCGTGCTCTGGATTCAAACATGAAAAAGTCTAATGGAGTCCTCTTTAAACTTTTTTTACGCTCCCTAAATAACCACTTATACTATGAAACGAGAACTCGACACAGTTCTCGTTTTTCTCTCTCCTAATTTTAGTAGCTATTTTTACCCCCGTTTCAAAAATGGTTGATGCCAGTATCACACATTTTCATTTTCAGACATTTTTTGGGGCCTTTGAATTATTTTTGTTGTAAAATATTTTTAATTTCTATTTTCAAGTGTGTTTTTTGAAATTTAACAAAATAACATACATTTTTAAGCAATTTATAATGAAAAACATATACATTTTACGATTTTTTCTATAAAATAAGACATTTTTATGTACAAAATAAGGCATTTTTATTGACAAAATTGTAAATAATTCCAGAAAATAAAGACATTTAAAACCATTTTCAATGAATTTTCAGAGAATTTTTCTCTAAAAATGATCATATTTCATATTAGTTATCGAAAAGTGACGACTCACATAAAGTCGAGAAAAAATATACAAATGATTTGTAAAAAACATATTAAAAACATTATATTTAGAAATTTTATTTCTAAAATAAAGTCTGAAAGTCAAAACATTACTAATATATCTGATCAAAAAATTGTCAAAAATTGTCAAAATTAACATTTTCTTCAAAACATGAAACTATTCAACAATATCATAAAATTTAAAAATAAAAGGTAAGGTAATGTTTGTAGCTATGCCACTTGTTAATGTTTTGGACAAATTTACATAAAATTTAAACATTATATTAATATTAAAAAAAATGAGAGGATGTGAAGAGGAGCTCGATGCCGAGCATCGACCCTAACCACACTTCCCCTTCATTTTTAAAAATTTAATAATCAAAATTTTAAATACAATATAAACGAATTATATCTGGTCTTAAAAATAAACCGTGATAATATCTCCCTATCATAAAATTATATAGATGTCCACTAGACAAAGCCTTGATCTGTACGTTACATATAATGCTTTAATCACTCCCTCAAGGTAAGCGCACTAATTTATGATCACTTTCAAATTTCTAATATATTAATGTATGATCACTTTCGATTTCTAATATATGTTATATTATATAACACTTTCCAATTTCTAATATATTTTATATTACATAACAAAGCATTTATGTGTAAATGTTTGTATCAATAACTTCTTCTTTTTGAAAAATTTTGAAAAAAGGAATTTATGGAGTGTTATAGTCCAAGTTTCCAACTAAAAGATTCTTTTCTTTATTATTTTTTAATACGAATTCTCATAATAAAGAGTTTTTAAAAATAAAATTCCATTTTGATAATAAAGAGTTTTTATTATTTTTTAATACGAATTCTCATAATAAAGACTTTTTAAAAATAAAATTCCATTTAAGGGCCACACGTTGAGGTGTTTAAATTTTTATGGGTTTGTTTAATTATTTTTTATTTATATAAAATTTACGTTTCTTTATAACATGGAATTTTTTAAATGTTTTTTATTTTTATTTTTAAATAAATTTTAAAGTGTCTTACTTTTTATAAATGTTTTTAATTTTATTTTTTTAAATAAATTTTAAATTATTTTGTTTTTTATTAATATTAAATTTTATATAAATTTTATAGATTATTTTTTATTTATTTATATAAAGTTCACGTCTGTAAATGTTTTTTAATTTTTTAAAATAAATATTAAATATGTTTGCATAATTATGTTTTAATGGGGTTTTATATATTATATATATATATATATTATTTTTTGTCAAAAAGATATTAATTTAAAAAAAAAAATTATTTTTAAGATTATTTAATAAATGTTTTTTCTTGGGATATATATGGTTTAAAAAAGCTTGCTATTTTAACGGAAGAAAAGGAAGCCATTAATAACACCTATTTTAGATTGAGGGGTTGTTTTTGGTATTTTTGTTGCAATAATGTTGATTGGGAAGACAATTGTTTCAAACAAGATGTAGTTTTAATCCTAAATAAACACCAAGGTGATTATGGACGATCACATTTTCGATTCAACAGTTTATTTATGGTTTTGATTGCTTTGTCACCAACTGGGGTTTCTTGTATGGTCTAATATATTATCTCATTATGAATCACATCATAATTTATTTGTTTCTATATGGTTATAATGGTGAAATTATTAGAGAAATTTGTTTTTTCTTTAATATGCAATTTTCCAGAAAGTTGTAATTTATCTCTTCAAAATTTTTTCTTTTTTTCCAATTTAAGGTTGATTTTAAAGTTTTGTTAAACAAAAATATGGGTTGTTTAGTCCATGGCTCTATTTTTTACCCTAAAAAAAAAAACGTGTATACTGGTATCAACACTTTTCTATTTGGGGGGTGTTTTTGGTGTTTTTTTTGCAAAAATCATCGTTTTTATGGGTAGAGTTCTCGTTCATAGTATATAGTTCTCATTTCATAGTATATAGTTCTCGTTTCATAGTATAAGTGGTTAAATACGAAAAGATTGTTGAGCGATCTTGTCTTCTTCATGCTCGTTAAAGCATTTGAAGAGTCGTCCATCTGACGGTAGGTTATCTCTTTTTCGGTTCGGATAGGACTATTTATGAAAAAGGAACACTCCAGCTAATCATGACTGGAAGAGTTCTCTAAGGTATGATTTTAAACTTTTTCGGGCCTTAGAGACTAAATCATACGAAAAAGGACCCCTCTGGAGTCTTCTTCCGTAATCGTTTAGACTCTCTAAACATGAATGATACCGAGTTTTCTTTCATTGGACTCGTTAAATTAAACATTGAGAGACCCATTTTTGGAACAAACCCCTCCTCTCTCAGGTTCGTAAAACATATGAGTTTGGACTTGTCTTTCGATAAGCTATATCGAGTGTTTGTTACCCTCTTTGAACTCTTAAAATTGAAAAGAGGCACTCATCGATCATGATGGGGAAATGGGAAGGGAATCATTTTGCAAATAAATGGCAGTAGTTTGTCATTACCTTTGAACGTGACACTTGTCTGCACATCATGTCAATCAATTGAGTATTCAACTGATCTCCGTGACGATCCACTTTCATGAGTCATGCCACTCCTTTGAGTCTTTTAGAAGAATGCATTGTCCACTGTCGCATTGTGCGTTTGTCCCATTCAGCCATGCTTCCAAGTCTTTTTATCATGCCACTCGATGTTCAAAGGGGATTTGAAAAAGTTTTACCTCTACAGTCAACACAGTCTTTGTGTCATTACTTTTGAGTCAGTCTTATGGTTACTACATTCACATCATTCCAGAACTATGTTCCAAGTTTTGTGTCATCGATGTGGGACTCATCATGGCCCTCCCTCGACGAGACTATACCCGTCGACATTAGCTCATCATCCAGGAAATAGTCTTAGAAACAAATACTTAGTACCTTGAGATCTGTATGCCTTAATGACAGATTCTCTCACTCTCGACATAGGTTGACATCATTGACCTTTGATCGATAGAATCGACTGGGTGTTCGACATCAGGAATCTATTCACACTCAGTAGATTGTACTAGGGTACATTGGGAATCATTGAAATTAATGGTGATCTCCCTCGCACTTGTTAACTGTTCACATCATTGACTAGTAATCAAGTGGTTTCTACCATGTTCGACTTCAGATCATTGTAATCACATGGATAGAATCGTACCTTGTGGAAGACGAGACGAAGACCCTGGGTATTTTAAAGTGCTCATTACTTTTCCCCACGTTGTGATGGAGTTTGGTATGTCTAGCATGGATCCACATTTGTATGGTCGTGGTTATGCTCAAATTTCCATCTAAATGACATAGATCTACATTGTATGTCTGGTAGCTATGTCCAAGTTTGAGTCCTCTATCACATGGGTCTACACTGTATTCTAGTAGCCATGCTTGTTTATTCCTCCCATGGATCTTCCTTGTATTGGTCTGCAGCCATGAGTTGGTTACTTGTGTTTATGAGTCAAAATATTGATGTGCTACAGATGCCTAGTTGACGACATGCTCCGTTTGAGCCGACATTTTCACCTCGTAGCGACGACTTGTTCTCTCAAAGTTCTCATTTATTGTATCCCTCTAAGACTCATGCTTTGGGGGGCATCCTGTTATACCAAAATCCTATCATCATCATGTGATAAGACCTTTGACATACCTACTTTCCCTTAATCCTAGCGCTTGGAGTGGAAACCCATGTTGTTTGTCAGTCTTTCATGAAAATGCTCATCATCACGCTTTCTCCTTTATCCATGAGCGGTTCCTCGCTCACACTGCCTATTCCTTGTTGTCCATAAGTGGTGCCACCACCTATTCCTTGTTGTCCATAAGCGGTGCCACCACCTATTCCCTTGGTTCATAAGCGGTTATTACCTGAACCGCTCTGTCATAAGAGGAGAAATGCGGTACCTTGGGTAAAATAGGAAAAAAAGAAGATTCTCAAGGCTTCTAGATCATGATCCTCATGCCCTCCCTTATCCTTATCATTGTGGGTCAATTGAGCTTTAGATCCCTCATCCTAGGATCTTAGAGGCAACCTCATCCATAAATCTCTCAACCATCCCTATCCATTGAGCCTTATAAATATAAGCTCATGTCCATGGTTGAGAGGGAGAACCATTGAAGTATTGTTATGTTGTTGGATTGACCACTTGGAGCAAGCCATTAGAGAGCATAGAGAGAAAAGTTGGAGCTTATGGGGATGAAAGTTTTGGTTTCATGGAGATGCATGTCAACACTAAGGCTTAATTGGTTGTAAACTTCTCCATTTTAATCTTAATGCAAAGCTGATTTCCGTCCCACTTTACTGTTGTTGTTTGATTTCACATGTAAATGTTGTTGGATTCCTTAGTCACTGACATGGATTAATAGATTATGTTCCGGTATCTTTGATGTGTTTGCGTGTTTAATCTGATTGCAGGTACACAGATTTACTATCAAAGCAGGCATTCCAGGTATCTACGATATCCAGGGAGGGTCTTCATCCTTTGTCGTTCATTTGTGCTGGATCTGAACCATTCAGACCAGAGGAACAACTTCTATCCATAGAAGGTGAAATATTCCTGCTAACATGATGAAGAGATTGTGCTTGCTGCTTGAGACACTAGCGATATTTTGGGATGCTAGGAGGGAAGTTTTCATCATACAGGAGAAACATATGGAGATTACGCTGTGAGACATGTACTTCTTGACTGGGCTCTCAATGCTGGGAGTAGTTGGAGATATGGAACTAAAACTCTCTCACAGGGAGACTCTAGATGAGCTGTGTGAGAGGAACTGCTATGGATTTGCGTATGTGCATGGGTCACACATCTTACTTTGTGATATTGAGGACCTTACCACATGGGGCATCGCAGCAATGGTGCTGCGCATCTTGGATTCATCAGGGAACCACAAGATATCAGGAGGGAAGCTCCAGTTGGTGGAGAGTGCCGTGGAGGGAACCTATTATGGATGGGCCCAGATGTATTTTCTTGCAGTTCGGCATGCGCCGAACTACGCAAAGACATATGGAGAGTATTTATTCTTTGCCTCCTTTTTGTGTGCATTGTTCTTTAAGAGAGTGCCGACTCTTCGTCTGCATACAGTGGTGCAGGAGAGTGGGCCGCGAGAGCCGCAGATGCATTGGTGGTACGGCATGATGGTGCATGAGGGAGGTGGCATAGTGGGCCTCTTTTTTATGTAGGAGGTTTTAAATTGGTGGCGATAGATACTTGTACTCATTGAGGACTACCCTTATGCTAGGATGGACTATCACGGGGATGCAGAGATGGACTATCACGGGGATGTAGAGATGCCTCCACCTCTAGGTTAAGCCTAGGGACCAGCTGGTACGTATACATGATTTTTTTGTGCTTACATTCAAACATAGAGTACTTTAGTTAGTTGATAGTTAGCTGATGAAATGCATAGACTAATGACACCTTTGTGTGTATGTACAGATATTGGTACATTCCCACCGACATGTTACCAGCGGTGCATGGGAATAGTTGAGGGACCAGACCCACTTGCACTAGATCCCCATAGGGAGCGACAAGGCTCTGGATGATCTTCGGTCATAGGTGGAGAGGATATTGGAGGGGGTTACTGATGATGGTTGGCAATATCTGGACGATGATATGATTGATTCCTATTACCATGTGCCTCTGTAGTGGATTCCTCTGATGAAGAGGATCATTGTGGCCGCTGAGTATGTAGGAGCATCAATGCAGGGCGATGTACCTATGGAGGATGATGATACCTCCGATGAGGAGGATACCGAGTCAAAGGAGGATGAGGATGGATCCGGCTCTGAGTAGCAACTAGTGGAGCTTCCCCTAGTGCGCTGGTGCACTTAGGATTTTTTTTATCATGATGTATATTCAACTGAGAAAGCTTATGTGGCTTCTAATTTTGTATTGGACATATTGGACATGCGATTTATATATATATTTATTTTTTACTCACATAGATGCGCTTTATGGTTTTTATATGTGAGTCTTGTTATGATGTGAAAAATTCCTAGATGATGTATGTTACATTTGTATGAATGTTTATACATAATGATGCATGATGTGGTTTTTTATATGCTTCCTATATGTGATGATGAATATTCCATTTGAGAATTTCATTAGCCATTTGATCTGCTACACTATTGAGGTTTCTGGGAACATGTGTGAATGTGATCGATTCAAATGTTCTAACCAATTGCTTAGTGCATAGAAAATTTCTAAAGAGGCAGGGATCATGTACCCGATATCAGTTATTCAAATGGGAGATAAGTAGCTGGGAGTCTAAGAAGACATCGAGGTGGTGAATACCCAATTGGAGGGAGGCAGCCAAGAGGCCTATGACACCATCGTGCTCAGCCTGGTTGTTGGTTGTAATACTCACACATATTCCGTCAATGTAGATCAACTCATGTGATGAAGAATAGATAACCCATGCAGCTGAGGCAAGATTTGGAGACCATCTGCTTTCTCCATCAGCAAATCCAATGTAGCGAGACGAGGTAGGATCCATCTGGAGAAGTCAAGGAAACAAGATGTAAGACTCACTTCAAGAAATGTGTAAAAAAAAAAGGACAAAACTATGCTACAAGTGACTCATTGATGATGTTAAGCGTAAAATCTCTTGAGGTAGAGCCCGTTACGGGGGTTCTCCAATATTTTCCCCTCAGAGTCAATGAGAATGTATGCCCATTTTCCAAGGCAGGGGTGGACGACATATGGGTCGTACCACATTGACTTGAACTTTCCTTTTCCCAACTTATCATTGGCTTGGTCATAAACTAGGACCATATTTCCTTCATTGAAGGTGTGAGGGTGGACATGGGAGTCATAATGGGATTTTGACTGGGTTTTGGCTTCTTCAATGGATTAAAGAGCATCTTGATGGTCCTCATCAGTTTATTCCAGTTGGAGGAGGTGTTCTTCCAAAGGCAAAGTATTGGGAAGGAGCTCCACGACGAGGTGGAGTGATGGGATTTTACACTCTATAGGGAGTACTGATTCAACTCCATGGACCAAGTGAAAGGGGATCAAGTCGATGGAGGTATTAATGGAAGTGCGGTAGGACAATAAGGTGGAAAATAACATATGGTGCCAATTGGTTTTGTTGTTTCCCACCATCCATTGAAGCATGGTCTTGATAATTTTATTGACTGCTTCAACTTGGCCATTTCCCTGGGGGTAGTAGGAGGATGAGAATTGGTGTTCGAACTTCAACATGGTTGAAATATCAGCCCAAACAACGTATTCAAAATGTGTACCATGGTCTGAGACCAACTGTTGGGTAACACCAAATGCGAAATGACGTGGTTGAAGAAAAAATGCGCCACTGTTTCACTTTTGCAATCGAAAGTGGGCATGGCCCCGGCCCACTTTGTGAAGTAATCGACTGCCACAATAATGTATTTATGGTTGTTGGCCAAGGTAGGGCTGATTTTCATGAAGTTGATGGCACATTTATAGAAGGGACCGAATGTAACCATAGGGTGTAATGACATGGGGGGAGTCCTTTCCTTTGGGGCAAAGAGTTGATAGCTGCAGCAATGTTTGACTGCCTCGATGCAATCAGTGAAGATAGATGGCCAAAAATAGCTGGCCCATAGAATATTTTGAGTGGTTGAAAAACCCTAAAGGTGGCCACCACATGCTCCACTATGATAGTCGTTAAGGACCATTTCAGCCTCGTCATGGGTGAGGCAACAACGTAATATGGTGTCGACGCCCCGATGATACAAAACATCTCCTATCAGGAGATGGAAAGTGGCCTAATGTCAGATGCGTCATCTATCTTTGTGGCTTAAATGAGCTGCAAACTTTTGGGTGTGTAAGTAAAGAAGGATGCCCCACGGGGACTTCAGTTAGTGAACCTCTCACATAGCACATGCGATCGTGGGATAGTAAAGAATACCCTTAGTTTCGAGAGATATTGATCCAAATTTTTTTTGTTGAAACTCCCTCCCAATACTTAAAACCTCATCCCCACCCCTTTTTATACCTCAATCCTTATAAACCACCCTACCCACCCCCACCTTAAACCCCTCATCCCCCCAATACCTACAATATATTGGTTCGATTTTTGATAATTTTAAAACCCACAATATGAATTGATGTGATAGGATATTGGCCAACAAGTGAATCCCTCGTGGGATGCCGCCATACCATGGGTCTTCCGTGGAAATGACGAATACGAATTTGTTGGGGAGGTTAAATGTGATCAGTGGTGGTGCAGAAAACGGGGGAAAATCTTCCATTAACATAGCTAGCACCAATGCTTTGGTGCTTTCCGGGGTGACGAATTCCAAGTCGAATTCCTAGAGGACGACTACCCACTTGGCCGTGCAACTTGTAGTAGGAAGTGGCTTAAGAGGTACCACATGGGGTTGGAATCAGCTACTACATGAGTATGGTTTGCAATCATGTAATGGCGCAATTTTTGGACCAAGAAAACGATGGAGGGGTCCATCTTCTCCTTAGGTGAATATCAGAAATGGGGACTGGTTAGCTTCTGGATAACGTAGTAAATCACGTGCTCCTGAGGAGCATCGTCTTCCTGGACCAAAAATCCAGCGATGGTGTTTTTCAAGGCCGACACACAAAGGATGAAGTATTGGGTGAAGTTAGGTGCCGACAGTAATGGTGCGGAAGCCAGAGCCTACTTTAGCACATTGAAAGAATATTGCGCTTGTTGATCACAAACAAATGGAATATTGGATCAAAGCAGGTGCAAGAAATCGTGGGATCTTGTTGTGTACTTCGGTATGAAACGGAGAAGGAAATTGGCCTTGCCTTGGAGACTCTATAATTGGTGCAAAGTCCACGGTGAGGGGAGGTCAAGGATGGCTTGAACTTTAAGAGGGTCAATTGTCATCCCTTTGTGGGACACAATGAACCCAAGTAGACGGCCTGCTGGGACACAAAAAACACACTTGAGTGGAATCAAGCAGATTTTGTAATTAGGACATTGCAAGAAGACTCGTCACAAGTCTTCTAAGTGGTGTGCATGCTTCCGTGACCAAGCGGTAAGGTTGTCCAGATAGACCAATATTATGTGAACAATGTCATGGAAGAAATATGCCATGGAGTGCTAGAAAGTGGCTCCAGTATTTTTTAAACCAAAGGGCATTACTCGATATGTGAATGTGCCCCAAGGGGTTGTAAATTCAGTCTTATAGCGATCTTCCTTTTGGATCTAGATTTGGCTATATCCAAAAAAGTCGTCCATGAATGAAAATACCTCATGTTCATCGCATGTGTCGATGATTTGGTCAATAAAAGGTGTTGGGAAATTATCCTTAGGACATTCCAAATTCAGGTTGTGAAAGTCTGTACATATGTGAATGGTACCCTGTTTTTTGTTGACATGAACATGATTTGAAACCCACGTGGTGTATGCGATGGGGTAAATGAAACCGACTGTGCATAGTTTCTCAATTTATGCTTTGATCACAACAGCTTTGGAAGGATGGATATACCATTTCTTTTGGTGAATGGGTGCCACATCAGGCCATGTGTCGATGTGGTGTTCAACGATTGATGGATCCAATCCTAGAATTGCGGTGTAGGACCAAGCAAAGATGTCATGGAACTCTTGAAAAAACGCTTTGTAGGAAGCAACTTCTTTAGAGGAGTAGGATGCCCCTAGCATGATCTCTTCAACAATCTCAGGTTTGGTTGAGATGTTGACCTTAATGGTGGGTGAGATATTGGACACGTTCCCCTCTTCAAGGGCGTCAGGTGCCGGAATGGGATTCTTGAACCAATCGACCTTCCGGTGGATGAAATCCTTGGTTTTTATTGAAAAATGGTCTGATGACGACAGAGGTTATTCAGGGATGAAGAACGAGCGGTGGTGCATATCGTCCCATGGGTATCCAAGAGCAATCAAGGATTAAAGTATCTCCTCATTGTTGCTAAAGCAAAGATTAGATAGATCTGCACGATCATGGTGTTGAAATATTGTAACTTCGAAGAATATTCTATATGTATCTTTTGTGGTCCCCGATGGTACTACCAGGAGAACCACTTGTATTATCTTGTACCCCAATGCTTCTAATCGAAAGAACTAATAAGAGTCATGAGGTTTTCCCCTCTATTTGTAAAGGTGGGTCATTAGCACCCCAGTGTGGTTACTTGAGCCTACATGTGTAACTCGAGCCTACATGATTAAATCGAGCCTACATGTCGGATGAGTTAATTGAAGTGAACGGATGAATATAAATAGAGGTGTAGCTCTCCTCATTTGAGTACACACTCTCACTTGTGTAGCACACTAGTGAAGGAGAGAAGTAGTTGGAGAAGGAGGAGGATCAGGCTTTGATCTCCTTGTTGGTTTTACCTTTTATCTTTTTGGGGCATCTATATTGAGGAAGCTTTTGCTGGGTTTTTCCCAGGATAAATCTTTGTGTTCCTTTTGTATGGTGTGCTTGTCTATCTTTCAGTGATCCTATTTATATGCTTTTGTTATGAATTCGAAATGAAACACTCATGATCTAGCTTAGCATATGAAAATTTAACACATGTTTGGTTCCGGAGATAGGAGGGTAAGTGGAGGTGGACACCATGTAAATGGTTGTGGTGTTGGAGGAAGAAACCAGGGGGTGGATCTCCTCAATAACAGTGATTTCAGATTCAAGGGAATGTTTCCGAAGATTTCTTAGGGCAGCTTGAAACTTGGCAAATTCGTGGCAGTGGTGAGAATAATGTACATACAAGCCACAACGGGTGCATGCATGGTTCGTTCTCAAAGACCTGTTCTTGGCTGTTGGCTCACTTGGGAGGATGATGAACGGACAATTTTCTGTTGTATCCATGGCATCAAGGTGTGTGTGAAGGATGAGGATTTCAGGGAAATTATGGATTGCATGACCTGGTACATCGCATACAATGCACGAAGGAATCTTCCGAGGTTCGATTGTCGCCTTGGTTTGTCCCTAGCCCTTTTTGGGTGGGGTGGGGATGGTGTAGGTGCAAGAGATGGTTTTTGGGTTGGGTGAGGAGGGGGGAGTGAAATAGTCTCAATAGGTTGGGTGAGGGTTAGCAAAACCTGGGGCATCAGAGACTAGGTGAGTAGTTCCAAGTACCATACTGAAATTCCTAGGGTAAAGTTTGGTAAATTCAAAGTAGCCATAACTGTATTACTTACGATGCTAGGTGGTGGGAAGAGGAAAGGGATTGCATGGAATGGGAAAGATACCTAGTAATTCCCTGGTGATTTAATTTGTGGTTGTGGCTATGGCTGTAGCTAGGGTTGTGGTTTCAACTGGGGGTGTGGCTGCTGTTGGGGTCGCTGCTGCGGTTAGGGCTGCAGCTGCGATTGGAGGTGTGGTTCCATTTGGGGTTTAGGTGCCCCACTACTGGACGAGAGCATGCACAAGTCGATAGTGTCACTTGGTGGTGTTGGAGGTGTAAATACATGAAGGAAACCATCATGGACATTTCAGTGAATAGTCTAGGGCCTACCGCCTCCATGGAATGGGTTTCAACGTTGTCGATTGAGGTATCGATGGTGGGGACTACATTGGCTAGTGTAGTTGTCCCTTGCGGGTCATGGTAAGTTAAGTGGTCTACTATCACAATATTCCTATCATGAGGGAACATCATGAGGCATAACACAATGTATTTCACAACCGTCATAGCGTACATGTAGCCATGTCCTAGGAGGAGGTTGTAGTCCAGTTGAGCATTGAAAACCTCTATGTCTATTAGCACTGTCTTACCAGCTAATGAAATGGGGACATGTGGGAGAATTCCCTGGGCTCTGGTGGGGTGGCCATCATAGGCGCGCAACGTTGTGGTAGATAGTTGAAGGGCAAGGGACCCGAGTTTTTTCGAGACCAGTGTCGACATAACACAAGTTGATGCCCCTTCATCGAATATACATCGATGTGCGACCAAATTATGAATTGATACCAGAATATAGAAGGAAATGGTTGAAGGAATTCTAGGTTCTCCGTTGTCCAAATCGAATGCGATCAATATAGAGTCCAAGGGATCTTCGACACTTAGTGCATATAGTAATGCTTTCTGCTATGGCAGACATGTTTTGAGCACCTCAAGTACGGACATGGTCGTAGGTGATTGGGCCAATTCATCAATGATGCTATAGTTTACTGTTGCTTTGGTAGATGCGTTATTGGCTACACGCTGAATGGGGAATCACGTGCCTCTAGCTGCCCCATCCATTGAGGGGTAGATAGATGAAGAGGTGTGTTGGCTGTGTTGGATGTGGATGTCACTGATGGGTCAGCAGTTTTGGTAGAGGATCTGTACTAGTTTCGCTTGGTTTGTAGGTTGATCTCTTCAGTTGTCATGGCTAGCAGGTGATGGATACCTGTCTCTATAGGAAGGGGCACAGCAGGAGCTGTGGGAGTCGGTGGGGGAAATGGTGCAGTTTATACCAATCCTTGGAGAGGTAATAGGTTTTGGAGCACTATGGGTGGAGGGCCCGGTGGTGCTGGATTGGGTTGGGTTGTCGTATTGGTACCTCGTTGAGCTTGATCTTGGAGAGATTTTTTAGCGTGTTCCATGAAAGGGCATTCATGAGTGTAATTCCCATAGATGTTGCACAGTTTGCACGGATGGTTGGTCCGTAACGGAGCATTTCGTCCAGGTGGGTTAGGCTATCAAGGATTTTGGGCTGGTGAATTAGTGTCGGTATTGTTGGGAGGATTTGGCTGTTGGCCACCTCCTTGTGGCTGGTTGTTCCCTCGGTTCATGGCTCAGTTTTTCTTGCCTTGCCCTTATTGGTTATTAAGGGAAGGTTGGTTGGGACGATTTTGCTGGGAAAAAACTTGTCCTATGGGCATGAGGGGAGCTTGAGCAGGGGCCGAAGCATCCTTCATGGGTGGCGCATAATAGGCTGAATGATCTAGAGGGGCTACAACTCCGGTCTTCTGTTTTGGATATGGTTGTGCCGACCAAGTCGGCGCATGGGTCTGTTGAGTTGGCGTAGGTTGCACGTAAGAGGTTAAGGCTCCAGAGTGGGACATCAACCTGGAATAGTCAGGTAGCGGGTGAGTTTTCACAACACTAGGGGAATTTCTTGTGTGCGGTGGCATACTAGGAGGTGCCGTGTAGTATCGCTGTTGCTAGGAGACAGAGCCTATGATGCCGTCTGCAGCATGGGATGCCCCCGACGCATCGTTGTGGGAAGTGCCATCACGTGGGGTGTCTAGAATAATGATGTAAAGGTATCTAGACTAAGCATTGATAAAGTCAAATTGTTGGGCCTTCACAATGGCCTTTTCTTCGATTTGGGGAAGTTCTAGTGCGACGTCCTTAGAAATGGGCAGTAGTAAGGTTTTCAAGAACCAATCAAGGAATATCCTTTCATCAAGCTTGATCTTGCACAGGATGTGACATCGCTGCCACTCATGGATGTGGTCGGTTATGCGAGTCGCAATGTTTTAGCAGTAAGATATCAGGATTTCTATGCGAGTCTAATGGAATCATCTATGATGCTATTTGATGAGAACCATATATGAAACGACATTATGTGGTTTTGGGGGCACTCCCCTACCTTCCATTCAAACTTGGGGATGTCTGATGGGAGTTTGGTTGGCATTGGAGGCCAATGGGCTTGATGATAGATTGGGTCGTTGATCAACCTGTCCAAATCAGGAAAGTTTAGGCGAGCCATAAATGGGAGGTTAGACCCAATGTTGGTAAGGGGGGAACCTGTGAGGGCACTAGAGTGTGCAAGAACATGATGTCCATGCATGACTGGGCATACTTGAAGTTGAATTCCAGCTACAAGGATAGTTATAATGGTTGTGGAAGGGCCACTTCCCCCAGGAATGAAAGGTGGAATCGTGGGAATACTAGGGCCACTGCCCCCAGGTATGACAGGTGGTACTGTGGAAATGACAGGGCCACTACCCCAACGTATGAAAGGTGGAATAGTGGTAAGGATAGGTCCATGACCCCTAGGTATGAAAGGTGGCACAATGGTAAGGATGGGGGTTGGTGTAGGCTCACTACTAATGGGTTACAGACTTACCACAACGTTTGTAGCAGTCCTGGGGCCGCTAGCCATAGTTGTAGTGGTAATTTGTGGCATGGACATGGGTCCACTACCAACTACCCCTCTGAAGAAGGGATCAGGATTCATGCCATCCATTGGGATAAACGATGCAGTGTGCAAGCTGGGATCAGATTGGTGGGAATTCGAGTCAAAATTAGAGGATGTATGGCCTTCTGATAGTAAGGAGGGTTGTTGAGGGTGGCCTCGACGGTGACGGTCTAAAGACCCGAAATGAGGTGGATCGCCTCTTAGGCGTGAGGAAGAGCATGGTGGATCAATATTGTTTGTCTGCTGGTAACCAGAAATGAATATTGGACCTCGGTTTAATGGCTTCCTATTGGATTACACGTGGTCACTCGGCCACCAAGACTGCTGGAAGACAACGCTTGGATTTTTCCTCACAAGTTTTACTAGTCAATCAGAAGGGGTCATTGGCCCATTTTGCTTGGCAATTCCTCTCATTGGCCAACTACTTTGGGGTTTTTGTGGCACTCCTCATAATGAGTTTTAGGGCATATCCCAAGAACTTCCCACAATTATGAAAATTAGGTACTTATGTCCTTAAACTACAAAATTTGATTTAAAGTAAATTGGTTACTTTTAAAGGTTCGCTCGAGGTCATGAACCAAGGTTGGTTGAATTAAATGGTGTGGTTATGTGCACTTTTGTATATGATTTTTTTTCAAGTTATTTTTTCAATTATGGGTGAGCAAGTGGTCCTGGTTTTTCTACAATATGGTTTGATCATGCAACGGGAAATATGAACTGTAATGTGTAAACCAGTGAGATAAACATAACTCAAATGCAACTAAAACTGTGAAAATGTAATTCTGTAATGTGTCTACCCTGTTTTTGTATCCCCTCAATCAAAGAAAGAGTGTTGGGCTCTCATTAAAGTGGGAACAAGCCCACCCATAGATTTGCCGGTCACTTCTCAAATGCAAGGTTGCTCAACAAGGAGGATGCGAACCCCGTGAAACCCAACAGTTTCCACCCCCTCTAGCTTCCAAGTCACTTGTTTTTAATGGACTAAAGTAATCACAAACGCAGGTGCCTATTACTACACTTGTTGAACCCTCTATCTTATCTCAGAAGACCCCAGAGGGTGATGATTGAGTAGAGGAGGAAGGGTTGGGCAAGGATGTTAATTCCCAATGTATTTAGTTATGAAAAACTGAAGCTAAATTGGTAGGAAATTAACAAAATAGTAAGGAGATTGACATTCAAACAATTACTCAAACAGGCAGCCTAATGTAGAAAAAACTGAAAAAAGATCCAGGTCTCTTCTGTTTACTGGACAACGACGACTTCGTCGCCCGAATAGTCAAACAACAACGATTGGGGAAAAGAAGTCCATAATAGTTCCCACGGGGGCAGGTCACGCCTTTCGGGCCTGAACATGTGACTAGGTCACACCTGTTGGGCCTGAATGGGAGGCTGGGTCACACCTGTAGGAATTAAACTAGCAACTGCCTCCTGGAGGCTGATTCACACCTTTCTGGGAAAATAAGGAGACTGGGTCGCTTTTACAGGGCTAGAACATGCGACTGGGTCACTTCTTTTATCTTGAAACAGACGACTCGGACTGAAAGAAAAAAAATTTAAAACGGAGTTAGGTATGATAGACAGTAACTGGTACTGGGGCCAAATGGACTCGAATCAGCCCTCTGAGGGGTCGATCAGGTGTGGAAATGAAATAAAAAGAAAAGAAAACTAAAGAAAACTAGGGATTCTAAAGGATTGAACCAGTATGGTTGCCAATCTGTTGTTGGGAAAAATCCCTAGCCACATGCAGAAGCACCTACCTTCTGTCTATAGGACGAAAGGGTAGAGTCAAGGGTAGAGTCAATGGAGAAACACAACAGGTTAGAGAATTTGAAATTAAATTCTTAATTCGTTATAACTTGTAATTTATGTCCCATGGGTAATTTATGTATTCTAAACTCTATTTAGATAAGTTTATGGTCCTCATACAGTTTGGATACTCGACGCTTGAATGATCTAGTGTACGTCTCCTACAACACCAGGTTCTGGTTGAAGAAACTTGAGAAAAAATATGAGGTGGAGGCCATTTCATTGGATTCCATTAACACCACTCCTGCTTGGAGAGTGGAGATTGAGGAATATATTATGGAGGCAACACCTGATTGGTTAGAGGATGATAAATAGGACATGGATACTGAGACATGGGATTATGAGTGGTTAGACTCATTCGAGATTTTTCCACCACTAGGTCCACTAGTTGCACAACACCACTTTTTGTTTCATAGCCACTAGTTTCACAACCACAGTCTCAGTTAAAGGGAGCCAAACATATGGGAAGTGGTAGTAGTAGCAATGGTAGAGGACTTGATGAGGGTATAGTACTTCTTCATTCTTCTAGTTCTTCTAGAGTACATCGATTTCTAGGAACTTCTAGAGGACGACATAGTCCACAACGACCCCCACAAGCGCTTGGTATTTCTATCTCTAGAGAAAAAACCATTACTAGAGCGATTACCTTTTCTCGTAAAGGGTAGAGGGAATCCATACTTTACTTTATTTAGTTAATTTCATTGGATATGAGATACATTTATTGTATTTGTTTGGTGACTCATGAGTCGGGGACTTAAGATCCAGGACACAATTCAGTTTTTATGTGTGATGTATCACTATACATCCTATACATCTTATATATCGGTGCTCTTTCCATATTCATGTAGGATTGTGTTTATGTGATGTTATTGTTTCTTTAGATGCTTAGAAAACTAAAAAATGAATATTTTTGTATTTTTTTCAGTTGTCGATACATTTATGATATTTGCTGACATTTTTGCCGATAAATCTGATAATTTCTTTTTGGACCCTCAATGATATATTTGCTGATACGATATTTGTAACACTGCTTCAAACTCTTTGTTGAATATTGAGAATGATCTAGAGGAAAAATAGTTGGCTCATGTAGCACTAATAAGGTTGCAAGTTTAATTGTGTTTGCTTAGCCATTTTATACATACTAATCATGTTTTCTTCCTCAAAGCCATCTCATCTCCTTTCATATTCTTAGTAGAAAGTCTCCAACTTCTACACACTCATACCAACTATAATTTCATGAGATTCTCATGCCATTTAGAAGCATAACAACCACGATTTCACATATTTCCTTCATAAACCAAGAGATAAAAATGCTCATAACATGGGAGAGTGGAGGAATAATCCATTATTAATGCATACTAAATAAAGATTCTCCAAAAAAAATTGCACAAGATAAACATTCCTTGCATAGAAAGTATTCAACTTAATATTAACATGAGATATTTGTAAATAAGCATGGACGAAAATGTACTGCCTCCAAATGAAAAGTGTTAAAGGTCAATTCACCTATGCACCATTTTTTATTTTTGGTGATATTGGATCCTATATAAGAAAAAGAAAAGAGGTGCATAGGTTAATTGACCTTTAACAATTTCTCATTTACACATAAATTTTTATAACACAAGCACACCTAAAAAAATATATAAAAACACATATACATTCACGTTTCCATTTATACATGCTTTTTAATCACACACGCACACCTCGAAAACCATAACAACACACATACATTCATATTTACAAATGGGTCATGTAACTTCTTTACATGGAACTGGAATTGGCTTGTCTAGAACTTAACCATTTATAACTAATACATGGTTAAGCATATTATATTTTAAAGTTAAAACTAAGGTATTACAGTTTCATTTAAGCAAATAAAAAAGCTTATATGAAGGATTTGAACTAAATAAATAAGGAAATTATAGATTAATAATTATAATAACCTAATTTAAGGAGATTATAGATTAATAGCTAAATATCAAATCCACACATGTATAGAGCAATATTTAAACATTTAATTAAACTTAATATTTTAGCTCATATATTAAACCATCTCTACTAAATTGCATATATGCTATTATTCACTAGAAAACCAATGCCATATGGGTTGAGATTTAGGGTTTAAGAAATAGATAAAATGTGATTCAACATATTAAATGGTATTAGGAGGGTCACTTAGTTTTTAAAACTAAACTAAGGGTATAATTATTGGGAGTGGTTCAACCAACAAACTTTTTTGTTTGTTTGGGGAGAGTGTATACAATATTTATCTTTGTGATTTTTTTTTATAAAAGTGAAGCATTTCACAACGGATCATGGTGATATATTTGTAGTGCATATACTTTGTAGAAATTATCAACGAATAATGAATAAGGCTCTAAGTAATGTTAGATACATAGGTAACATATAGGGACCACCATACTATGTTAAAATATCATTTTGAAGATCTCACAAATGTTGCTGGGAAACTTGTTTATTTTGATGATTCTTCTCTATTGTAGGATGATAAAAGAGTTTCCTGGGTGTTGGTGGAAATAAACTTCTTCCTTGGTCTTCCGAAATAAGTTTATATAATTTGGGGGGACAAGGTTATTATCCAAAGGCTCGACTTCTGGAAAATTCATTTTGGAATTTCCTGGGTGTTGGTGGAACTAAACTTCTTCCTTGGTCTTCCAAAATAAGTTTATATAATTTGGGGGGACAAGGTTATTATCCAAAGGCTCGACTTTTGGAAAATACATTTTCGTTGTCATTCTTGTCACAATTTTGGCCACTTAAAGAAAGATTTCCCTGGTTCTTTGTCCTCATATGTTTTGTCTAATAATGAGAATGTCGGCTTAGTTAATCCAACCAGGCATTCTCCATATCCAAAGTTGGAGTCCTTAAAAATGGATGTTCAAGGTTTGAGGATGGATTTTGAATGTAGTGGAGCCTTAGGGTAAAAATAAAATATATGTTTTATGACTCTCAGTTCATAGGAAATTGAACTTTTGGATAGGATGAAGGTCGTTTAATTTTGGTTCTAAGTATTTGGGGCTATCTCCCTTTGTTACTTTACTTGTTCCTTCAAAGAGGGTTTTTTCACATGATGGGGTTAGTTGCAAGTCCATAAAGGATTTGGGTACCGATAATTTTAGTGTTGTTGGTAGTAAAAATGGATTTCAGAGTTGATTAATAACCTTCCTCAGGGCCGCGTTGATTTGGATGTGAGGGAAGGGTCTCAGGAGTTGTTATATAATTTTTAACCACAATCTATCCCTATGTTAATCCTTCTTCTTTGTTATTTTCTTAGGGGGGAATAAATGAGGAGTCAATGGTTGTGGTGACCAAAGAAGTGGAAGATGGTTCAAACCCTAGGGGTGGCACTAGTGGCCTTAACAGTGTGGTAAATTTTCTTATTCCCTCATATAAATAACTTCTACAAAAGACCTTTATGTCAGTTTTTAAGTTTATATCCTCTCAGAAGATGAGAAGTTCGGTTGTTTCTCCATTATTAACCCAAAATGTCATGATTTGTAAGAAATTAAACAAGTATAAGAAAGGGGTTGTGCAGGGAGGATTTTCTTTTGCAGGTGATCTTGGTTCTCAACCTGTGTTATTTGAATCTGGTGAATTTGTCTCGAATGTTGAAGGAAATGGTAGAGTTTTGTATTTTTCTTCTTGGGCCCTTAGAGAAAGTAAGCCCATTATGTATAGTTTCTACATGAAGGTTTTGTATTTAAACATTAGGGGGTTGGTGGAATTCCTAAATTCAATTCCCTTAAATGTTTACTTGATCCAGAAAATCTAGATATTGTCATAATCCTAGAAACTATGGTGTTGGTCTCTAATGCTCAAGATATTTTAAAACTTCTTCTAGGGTGGGAGTGTTGTTTTGTCGATGCTCTGTGACTCTTAGGCAACTTTTTGTTAGCTTGGAATCCTAGAGTAGATAAACTTATTTCTTTTTAAACTTGTGCATGTATTCTTCTAGAAGGTTGTATTAGAGATAAGGATCATGTGTTTAAATTCCTAAATTGTTGTGGACCCTATTATGAAAGACATGAATTTTGAGGTGAGGTTGTTGACAATGGTTTACTAGATGACTATTCTTTGATTATGGAAGGGGACCTAAACATAGTCCTTTCAACAAGGGAGATATGGGGTCCTTATTCTAGGATAGATCCTTTGGTTGATTTTTTTAGCCATTTATTTAATGGTTCAAAGTTTGTTGATGTAGAATTGGGTGCTTAGGGAATGTCGGTGTGGAAAAGTTCCTTGATCGTTTTCTCATGGCAGAAATACTTTTTAATAAGGTAGGTAGATTCAAGTCTTGGGTTGTCAATGTTAATATTTTATATCATATGCATGCTTTTATTCAGTTGGAAGGGACCTCAGATAAGGTTCATTACCCATTCAAATGTAATCATGGATGGGTTGATTTTTAGGATTTCAATTAGATGATCATAAAGAAGAGAATGTATCTCATGCATTCAATTGAGGTTTTAGCATTGAATCAACTAACTTTAAATTGAAAGAGATAAAAAGTGCAATAATTCTTTGGGAGAAGAATCATTAGTAGTTTATGAAAAAATATTTAATTAATGTAGAATCTGAAATACACTCTTTTTATGTAAGCAATTCTATAGGTATAATTTCTACCGATGAAAAGAATCGATTGGTGGCTTTGAAAGCTCAAAAGAATAATGTTTTGCAGATGGAAGAGAAAGCTTGGTGGATTAAGAGTCAGACCATTTGGTTAAGACAATGTGATAGAAATACACAGTTTTCCATAAATTTTTGGACCAGTGCAGGATCCATAATTCTATTTGTGAAATTAGTGACTATAATGGAGTTTCTATATCTGGAAAAACATGCAGTTGATCACTTTTAGCCACTTTTCCAAGATCCAAGGTTAAGTTATATTGGGGAGAAGATGCAGGCGATCCAAAATACCCCCCATTCCTTTTCTAAAGATGTTGCTATTAGTGTTGGAGTTTCTGTCTAATTGAAGGAGATTGAAGATATACTCAAAATTTTCTCTAAATCCAAAGTCCTTGGGCTAGATGGTTTAACAGTGGAGTTTTTTCTACATTTCTTTGATTTTGTGTGGGGTGATATTTTGATGGTTGTTGAAGAGTCCAAGGTTAAAGGGAAGATTTTAGGTGCTTTAAATGCTACCTTTATTGATCTAATCCCAAAATCTAATGTGCATTATTCTCCAGTGATTTTAGACCTATATCACTATGTAACTTGCTTTACAAAATTATAGCTAAGATAATTGCAAATAGGAAACAAGCATTTCTTGGTGTCTCATATGTAAAAAGAGAAATTTGGTTTTCTTAGTAACACAATAATTTTTTATGCTATTGGTGTGGCTTAGGAAAGTCTGAATATACTAAAAAAATTAAGAAGTTACAGACATTGATTTAAAAAATGGACTTAGTAAAGGAATATGATAAGGTGAATTGGACCTTCTTAAGATTAGTGTTGCTTCAAGTTGGGTAAAATGTGGAAGTTACTGATTGGATCATGGGTTGTGTGTCATCAATAGATTGATCAATTTTAGCAAATCGTTCTCCTATATTTTTTTTTCAAGAGTCACATAGGATTAATATAGGGTTTCCCCTTGCATCCTTTTCTCTTTTTGTTCACTGTAGAAGGATTGAGCAGGTTGATTGAGAAGGACATAAGGGAGAGAAGAATAAAGGGGGTTAACTTTTCAAATTTTCATATTATAGATCATATAATTTTTGTAGATGATGTTATTATATTTGGTTGTGGGTTGATTGAGGATTGACATACCTTTTTGGAAATTATCAACACATTGTGTTGTGCTTCACAGATGGAGGTCAGCTCACGAAAATCTAGTTTTTTGTTCAATGGGGTCAGTGAGGTAGCTCTTGATTAGATAAAAGACTTGATTCCTTTCCATATGGATCCTTTAGATTTTGGTATGAAGCATCTAGGTTTATATTTGAATCCTAATAACTATTTGAAAAATAATTGGTTGTGGTTATTGAAAAAACATGAAAAAGGATCGATAATTGGGTTTTTAAATGGATTTCTTTAGGAGGTCATTTAGTCTTGATTAATTATGTTTAAAAGAATATTTCTGTGTATTGTCTACCATTAGCCAAAATTTCTAAATTCATTTTAAACTAAATAATATAGAGATAGTTCATCTTTTTGTGGTCTAGAGGTAAGAGCTAGGAAGGTTTTCATATAGTAAAATGGACAAGAATTGCACTCCTAAAAACACTAGGTGGATGGGGGATGAAAATTTTAGTTTGGTTCATGGAATCCCATGCAATGAAAATATTATTGAATGGTCTATTCATACATGGTTTCTCAAGTCATCTCTTAAAAGACAACTATTTAAAAAATTATTTTGTGATTGAGCAGCTTAGAAAGGAAAAAAATGGGTCCCTATTGCTTTGAATATTTGAAGGGGGTTGTTGGAATTTGCCTATTATATGGATTCCTGGATAGCATGAATAGTAGGTAATGGTTTCCAAGTTCGATTAGGTCTCTGATACTTTTGAGGTGGTGATTCGGGATATATTTTTTCCTAATCTATTCTTTACAATTTGAATATTTTTGACATCATATTTTTATCTCAAATGAACATTTTGAATCATGGTACATCTGATAAAAATGGTTGGTTGTTGTCTTATGATCTAGGATTAGTTGGTGAGTTTGTTTTAGAATGGGATAATCATATTAAGAGACTTAACCATTGTGGCATTAGGCTATCAGATCAACATGATGATATTTTTTGGTTGTGGAACACTTCTTCGGTTCAGGTAGTGCTTGTTTGGATTATGAGGAGTTTTCGTATTTTGATATTATCTTGGAAACAAAATAGTGAGATTAATTCTTATGGAATCAGGTCACTCCTCTAAAAGTTCAATTGTTCTATTGGCTAGCTTTAGAAAATAAAATACTGACTTCAGACAATTTAGGGAAGAGGGGCTTTACTGAGCCAAACATTTGTTCACTATGTAACTGTGAAGAGGAAATGATTGATAATTTTTGTGTTAATTGCTCATTATCCAATAGTTTTGGAAATAGGTTCTCCAATTATTAAATATTACTAAAAGTTGGGATAATATTTCCTTTGAATATTATCTTTATAGATGGACTACAATTATTGTTTCGTATAAAAATCCTTCTCTCTTTGTTATTTGGGCAATTTGGAAGCTAAGAAATCATGTCATTGTTGAAAATGGGAAGGAGGATTGTAAAATCCCTGTTCAAGACCCCTGTTTTTGTTATGTATGAAATGTAAGGCTTATATGCAAGTGACTGCGTGGCAGGACAAATGTACAATTTAAATTTACTTAATAAAAAAATAAATAATTGGATTCGGTGGTGTCCCAATGCTAAAGAGATTGGGGACAAGTGAATTCACCAATGGATCAATATGGGGGTTGGTAAAATGACCTAGGGGGTTGTAAGATGACCCTAATAATTTTTTTGAAGCTTAAAGTGTTTAAAACTTGAGTTGGACTCCTATATCAGTGAGGAGGTTCTAGTTCCAGAGGGAGATGAGGCAAAGGCCTTACACAAGAAGAAGTTGGTTATGGAAAAGAGGATCATTGGTGATTCTATCAAGGATCACCTTATCCCACAGGTGTCCTCTCTCAAGATACCTAAAGCTATGTTTGATGCCCTAACCAAATTGTTTGAAGGGATGAACATAAACTAGAAGATGACTTTGAGGAATTAACTAAAGAATGTGAAGATTTAGAATGCAGAGACCATCCAGTCTTACTTCACAAGGGTTTCTCAGATCAAGGAACAATTGGAAGCAATAGATGAAGAAGTGGAGAATGCAGAAATTATGATGACCACCTTGAATGGTCTCCCTAGGACATGGGACTCTTTCATTCAAGGGATCTGTGCTAGAAAGAAGTTAGTCAAGTTCAGCAGATTGTGGGAAGAATGTTCTCAAGAAGAAGCTCAGATAACAGCTTGAGAAGAGAAGATGGGAAGTGAAGATCAATCTCTCATAGTGCACTCCAAGAAAGACAGAAGAAGATCTCACTACTCCAAAGGTAAGGATCCTCATCATAAAGATAACAGTAGAAGGGACCTATCTAAAATGAGATGTTATACATGTGATGAAAGAGGACACTTTGCAAAATATTGTCCTAAGAACAAGGTTCACTCTCATAAGAAGAAGGGAAACAAAAGAAGACATCATGCTCATGTTGTAGAGGATGATGAACCATCCAAGAAAAGAACTAGATATGAAAGTGAAAGTTCTTCTAGTGAAGATGAGTATGTTTTGATTTCCGCTCTTACGGGAAACATTACTCATGGAAGTGATGATTGGCTTATAGACAGTGGGGCTTCCAAAAATATGATTGGATTCAAGGAATCCTTTGTGAAACTCTTAAAACATGAATCACCTCACAAGGTAAAACTAGGAGATGACTACCAATATCCAATAAAAGGTAGTGGCGAATCTTCCTATAAGCTAGACTTTGGAAAGTCTATAACAATGAAGGAAGCATTGTTTGTGCCAACACTCAAGAAAAACCTTCTCTCCATATCAGCACTAGATGTAAAAGGAATGACAGTTGCATTCATAAATGGTCAAGTCATCACGTGGCCAAAAGGAAAGACTATCAATGATGCGGTGGTGATTGGAGAACAAGAAGGAGGATTGTACAAATTAAAGGGCCATCCAGAAAAAGCATTGGTTCATGACATAGTAGAGCCAAGTGAAATTTGGCATAGAAGGCTTGCACATGTGAATTACAGAGCACTGCCAATTGCAAGCAAAGTTGTTGAAGGTCTTCCAGAATTCCAAGCAAAAACATGGTGGGGTCTGCAAAAGATGTGCAAAAGAAAAGAATACAAAGAAGACATTTCCTAGCAACAAAAGAAAAGCCAAAGTAATCCTAGAAATCATCCACTTCGATATATGAGGTCCTATGTCATCAAACTCACTAAGCAGGTATGCATATTATGTTTCTTTTATTGATGATTTTTCTAGGAAGACATGGGTTTACTTCATGAAGAAGAAAGACGAAGTATTCAGCAAATTCAAGGAATTAAAAGCCTTAATCGAGAACCACATTGAAAAGAAGATCAAGACCATTCAATCAGATAATGGTGGAGAATTCACTTCAAATGAATTCAAAGAACTATGCAAAGAATCAAGGATTTAGAGGGAGTTGTCCACTCCTTATAATCCACAATAAAATGCGATTGTGGAATGGAAGAACATAACTATCGTGGAAGCTGCAAGAGCTATGCTTCATGATCCAGATCTTCCTATGCATCTTTGAGCTGAAGCTTCTAGAACAGTTGTGTATGTACAGAACCGTACTCTAGATAGAGTACTTGAGAACAAGACTCTTGAAGAAGACTTCTCTGGTAAGAAACCAGAAGTCAGCCATCTCAGAACATTCGGCTGTCCTGTATACATACACATTCCAAAAGAGAAGAGAACAAAATTAGATCCTTCAGGAAAGAAGGATATTTTTGTGGGATACTTTGAAAGCTCTAAGGATTATAGAATATATTTCCCAGGATACAAGAATATTGACATCATCATGGATGTGACATTTAATGAAGACACAACTTACAACAAATCTAGAACAAGACCTGCTGAAGAATTTGAAGAAGCAGAAGCACCCAGAATTCATGATACAACCATGAATAAAGAAACTCAAGAAGAAGATCGAGATTTTGAAGAACCACAAAGATCTGTAGATCCACCTCTGGAGAAGAATCCTCATAAGAGGAAACCTTCTTGGGTACATGAAATTATCCAAGGTGCAGAAAGATATGGAGCTCCAGAAGAGAACCACAGAGAAAGAAAGAGGACCAGATCCTGCTCCAGGTATGTAGCTTTACTATGTGATTTCATAGATAAAGAACCTTCCAGTTATGAAGAAGCGGTAGAACAAAAAGAATGGAAGGATGTTATTATCGAAGAGTATCAATCAATCATGAAGAATGATGTTTTGGATATTGTTCCAAGACCAGAAGGGAAGTTAGTTGTAACTTCCAAATGGATTTACAAGATCAAACATGCTGCAGACGGTAGCATTGAAAAATATAAGGCAATATTTGTGGCTCATGGTTTCTCTTAGAAAGAAGGAATAGATTATGAAGAAGCATTTGCTCCTGCATCCAGATACACTTCCATCAGATCGGTACTTGCTTTCGCTGCAGTGATGAAATGGAAGATACACTAGATGGATGTAAATACTGATTTCTTGAATGGTGAAGTAGAAGAGGAAGTGTATGTAGAGCAGCCACTCGGCTTTGAGACTCATGACAGAGAGTCTCATGTGTGCAGATTGAAGAAAGCCCTATATGGTTTGAAACAGGCACCCAGGACCTGGTACGGCAGAATTGACAGCTTTCTATCTAGTTTGGGCTTTACCAAAAGTAAAACAGATTCCAACCTTTACTACAAGGTTGAAGATGGAAACCCAGTGATGCTTCTAATATATGTATATGATCTATTTGTGACAGGTATGGATGGGTTGATTGCTGATAGAAAGAGAAATCTTGATGCTGAGTTCGAAATGAAGGACTTGGGGATGATGCATTATTTCCTAGGTATGGAGGTGTGGCGGAGTACAGATGGAATATTCCTTGGACAAGGGAAGTATACAGTAGAGATCCTAAAGAGGTTTGGGATGATGAACTGCAAGGCTATGGCCACACCTATGGCATCGAACCTGAAGCAGGGATAATTTTAGGGGCGAATTTTAGCCCAGTGGGCTATTTTTCCATGTTTTTCTCTAAAAAAAGATTTGCCATTTTGCATTTTTTGAAGCCCTGTTTCACCCAATTTTGATGGGGTAAAATTTTTTCACCCTAAAAGTCGCCAAATTATTATATAAACGATATAAAATCATTGGAAATTAAAATATTGTTCGAAAAAAATCGCCAATCATTTTATAGTTGGCGTTTTAAGAATTGGTAATATTCGTCAACATTTATACACTTTAAAATAAGTATGGTTCGTTAAAATCATCCCTGACTTGAAGCTATTGAACAATGCTTCATTAGAGTCGGTTGATGCTACAATGTATCATCAGATGATTGGGTCCTTGATGTACCTGACAAACACGAGACCATATATTTTCTTTGCTGTGAACACCTTGAGCCAGTTCCTGACAGATCCGAGACATGTTCAATTGATTGCTGCAAAGCATATTTTGAGGTACCTAAAGGGTACAGTTGATTATGGGCTCAAGTACGATGTGAATAAGAATATTAACCTGGAGGGTTATGTTGGTTTAGATTGGGAAGGCAGTGCCATCGATAGGAAGAGCACTTCAGGGTGTTGCTTCAGTATGGGATCAGGTGTGATCTCTTGGTTTAGCAGGAAGCAATCCTGTGTGGCACTCAGTACAGCTGAAGTAGAGTATGTCATAGCTTGTTCAGCTAGTTGTGAGGTAGTATGGATGATGAAGCTACTGTCTAATTTATTTGATTTCCAGTTGGATGCTACTTGTATACATTATGACAACCAAAGTTGCATGAAGTTGTCAGAAAATCCAGTGTTTCATGACAAGTCGAAGCATATTGAGATCAAGTATCACTATATCAGGGATATGGTGCAGAGGGGAGCAGTGAAGCTCCAGTATGTTGAGGCAGAGGAAAAGATAGCTGATGTATTGATGAAGCCATTGGCTAGGCTGAAGTTTGAGTATTTCAGGGAGAATCTTGGTGTTCTCCAGATCGAGGTTTCCTCCAAGGGAAAGTGATGAGACCCATAGCCATTCTGACATGGTGAGAGGATTGGTTCCTTCCTTGTCATATATGCGTGTTGGCCATTCTGTTGAGTAGGACAGATGTAAGGGAAACTGCCATTCTGGGAATGGAGGCACCTGGTCAGTTACCAGGAAAACTCAGTCTAGGACTGAGAAGCCATTCTGATGTGACAGAGGGATGTGTTCCCACTTGATAAAATGTAAGGGCTGAACCGGTTTATTATGGATAAAGGATTAGGTTCCTCCCATGTCAGATGTGAGTGTTGGCCATTCCGACGAGCAGGTCGGATGTCAGGGAAACTTCCATTCTCTAGGAGAATGGAGGCACCTAGTCAGTTACCAGGTAGCTTAGTCTAGGACTGGGGGCCATTCTGATATGACTGTTGAGATGTGTTCCCTCATGATCAGATATGAGTGCAAGCCCTTCCATCATTGTTGTTAGGATGTGTTCCCTCATGGGTGGATGTAAGTGCAGAGCCCTTCCATCATTGTTGTTGGGATGTGTTCCCTCATGGGTGGATGTAAGTGTAGAGCCCTTCCATCATTATTGTTGGGATGTGTTCCCTCATGGGTGGATGTAAGTGTAGAGCCCTTCCATCATTATTGTTGGGATGTGTTCCCTCATGGGTGGATATAAGTGCTGAGCCTTTTCGATAGGGTTGTTGGGATGTGTTCCCTCATGATCGGATGTGAGTGTGGAGCCTTTTCAATAGGGTTGTTGGGATGTGTTCCCTCATGATGTGAGTGATGTGCCTTTCTGATGTGATTGTTGGGATGTGTTCCTTCATTATCAGATGTGAGTGATAGGCATTCCATTCTAACGAGCAGGTTAGATATAAGTGCTAAAGAAGACCTACATGGAGGCTAGGCCTACAACCAACATGAAAAAGGGCTAGCTCTGTATAACTTCCTATGACGAGAAGAATCATGAGATAGCACCCGTGATGATCTAGTGATGATGCCCAGTGATGATCTAGATTGAGTGATGATCTAGATCCAGTGATGATGATCCAGCAGTGATGATCCAGATCGAGTGATGATCTAGATCCATTGATGATCCAGATCCAGTAATTATCCAGATCCAGTGATGATGTCCAGTGATGATCCAAATCAAGTGATGAGATCCAAAGATGAAGATGACTTGAAGACGAAGATGACTTGAAGACTAAGAAGACTTGAAGATGTAGATGACGAGATGATCCAGAGAAGAAGACCAGTGCTGAAAATTGTGTCGAAAGAATACATTCCAAGTTAAGAGGGAGTGTTGATGTATTTGTAACTTCGAAATGTATTCATCTATGTATCTTATGTATTGTAACCCGATGTTTATTCCAGGATTTATCTATGATGTAATTGAGTCATGTTGTCATGCCCCGATGTTCAGATCGGGAGGATCAATAATGTAAACAAGTCATTTCAAGTCATTGTGGGTAACCCTCTGATCGTCTAAGGGTTGAAGTCCCCACAATTCTGGGGCACTAGGGTTATTAGACTCTCCTAGTAGAGGTCGGCCCTAGTGTTATAGTTGATTTTACTAATCCAGGTGAATCACACTTGTATGGCCTTCCCCTGTCCCTCTGCAAACTCCTTAAACCCCATTGGACCATTTTTTGTCCTTTGATGTTTCCTTTACCATCCCTAAAAACATGTGAAAATTAATACACGCAACTTTTAAACCCCTAATCACGTATATACGCGGGTTTGACCCCTAAAACCACGTACATCGGGATGTGTGCATAATCCAAATCCTTTTGGAGTTTTCCTTGACATGGATCCGACTCACTTGACTCCTGGCCTTCCATATACCTTGAGATCGCTCGGGTTCGACCTTTCATTACCCCTTTGAAAAGCTATATAAGGAACTCTTTGGTACATTGAAGGCATCTGAGAGACATGATAGCAAAGAAACTATAGTCCATTGTTGCCGAAAGTTGTGCTTGAGTCTGCATCCCTTGGTCCCTTGGAGCACTTTTGTGTTCTTCCCAAGCTTGCCTTTGCTTGTGAGCTTGCTATCGAGAGATGGAGGATTGAGGTGGTGGAGGCACAAGTGGGGGATTCAGTTTCTTGGATTCGCAGACGTGCCGATAGAGGTTGTATCCATTGTAATCTCTGATTTTATATTAATAGAAATATCTTTTCCTATCCAATAATGCATGTTTGAATGAATATTTTATCCATGGATGATTTCAAATGCTTATACATTGTTGATTATATATACTAGAATAGTTCTAACACCAATATATATAGTATGCTTGTCTTATTTACTTGTTGTTGAGGAAGTGATTTATCAATTCAAGCTTAAGTTGGAAAGCTCAATGGGGATCTATTTCAACCGTCTGGAATAAGGTACGAGGTTTGATCCTTTAGTGTTAGATATTTAATTTCTATTGCATATTGGAAATGATTTATTTCTGGAGTCAAGCTGTCTGTTGTGGTACCCCAAGCCATAGGAATTTCTCTCCATAACAGAATTGGTGACTCCGCTGGGGATGTTCCTTGTTTTTCTTTGGGGTTTTGGGGCACAATGGGCTTGATATTCTTGACTTTCTCCTTGTTTCTCCTTGTTTCTGTGTTGCATTTTATAGTATGTTCATCCATTGACACTCCCCTTTATTGGTTTGACCCTTGGCCTGATTTTTACCACTGCCTTCTCTGTATATGCAGGTTTTTTTCCAAATGTCGCATACATACGCGAATTTTTAGCCAAAAGTCCCATATACACGCATGTTTTTGGCCAAAATCTGTGTATACATGCAATTTTTTGGCCAAAATTTGCGTATATATGCAGTTGTTCTTTAAACAGATGCGTACATCCTCCCTTTTGGTGAGTTTGATGTTGTGGGAAGTTACTGGGTGGGTTGTGAGTATGGTTGGGTCTTCCTTGGGTCTAATGTTGTCTGTTGGATGCTTCTTTTGTGACCAGAGACCACTTTTTCATTGATTTTTCTTTGAAAGTAGTTTTAGTCATTTATCCTTTTCATTTTTCCACTAGTGCATTACTCTTTTTTGTCTCGGTGTCTTGCTGGGCTTGTCTTTTATACTTGTTGCAGAGACTGAGAGTTTTAGATGACTTTTATTGCATTTTTCATTCTTTTATATTCAAAAGTACAAAGTAGTTGCACTCTTAGTTGCATCTTAGATATGGATTTGAGGAGGTACTTGCATTGGATTGGTTGGATAGGAGTTGTGTTAAGGCTTTCATATAGGAAGGATTGCATTGGCATTCAGAAAGGAATATATGTTTATGAATCTCATGTAATGGAATACCCTATTTTTCATTTGACAAAGATTGCACTTAGCATTGTTTGTTATGGTGTGCACTTTTATTTCACTGCTGAGTCTTCATATCACTAGTTTCACAGCCATTTCCCTTTGAGTAATTACAGCCAGTTAAAATCAACGCATAATAAAATGAATTACACTCTTTTCTTTTATAGGGTGCACCAACAAGATTAGGTTTTAGGGTCTTGGAATAGTTCATTGTGAATAAATTCTTCAAGACCACTAAAGAACAACATGTATGTGTCTGTCCAGGTGAGAGTGTGAAATTCCTTGGTATAATTAGTGTTTCTCAGGATCCTCCTCTTACAAGGGAGTTAAGCACGAGGCAGTGTGAGCAGTTATTGATTGGGATGACCCCTAGTCATAACTGAGTAGCACCAGAGATATTTCCAGGATTGTATTCATATCTGGGGGCTCTTTCAATAGTTTTGGGCTTTGCTACCCTGCCCATACGGTTAATCCTACCTGTGACTGTCCACCTAAGCATTGATTATATTGAGGTGACCTTAGTTGCATTACTTAGGTTATCGAGAGGGTACTTCACAGAGGTTATTCTGTAGGTGTCCTGGCCAGGTAGAGGTTGGACAGCACAGTCTCTTTATGCGTTGAAGCCAAGGGCCAGTATAATTGGTTATGTACCTCTGCTTGTAGTGTATGGGATTTTTGAGCCTCTCCTAGGCGAGACATACCTACTGCATTCAGGAGCTCACATATGTTCCCCTTGGTTTTCTTGTATTTTCGCTGTAGATTTTCTTAGGAGTGTGCTCTTTATGCGCTAGTTGACCTTTGGGATTGCAGTTACTTGAGTATATTTATGCTCTCTTGAGTTCAGGTCCTTTTATTTTTGGCATGCCTAGTATCCTATCACCCATCTTGGTCCTAGTACGGACCCTAGTGTTAGACTTGGGGGCATCACAACCCCTTACCCTGCTCATAGATTTGAAGTGGTCACATTCTTCCCTCTACTCCATTTATGGAGGATTTTTATTCCCTTTGCTCGGTCTTTGCACTGGTGGTCACCCTCATGGGGTGGTAGTGGATGCGTGAATGTTGGGTCTACACCTTGCTTTCCTTTTTATGTCCCATCATTCACCGCATTGTTTCCTTTGGATGCAGTTGTCATGATCATTCCTCCCTGTATCCTATAGTTTGGATTCTTTAGTGACTATTTTGGGTAATTTTGGACTAATATGGTTGTCATGTAGGGTACAATTTTTGTACACTCTCTCCAAGGTTTCGACCCATTCGTGCCTATCACAAGTATCATGTCTAAACTGGCATATAGGTTAGGATTTCACATGCACTTGCATTTTGGATGACTTTATGACTGTTTCATTTTAACCTTATGTATGAACCCATTCCATGGTATCACAGAACCTTCATGTTGTTGTTAGAAGTGGTACTATGTGAATGGTAGAGATTTCCTATACATGGGTGTCCTAGTTAGCTCCATTTTTCATTTGGTATCCATGCTGTGAGTCCTCGCTTAGGTCTGAGAGTCCTTTGTATAGTACCACCATGACATTTAACAAGAGCCTCATACTCCTTTTGATCTTTTGCTGGCCTGTTTCCTCAGGAATCCCTTATGTCAAGTTGTAATTGCAGTATCATGAGCTTTGCCTGCCTTATTGAGCCTTACGTTGGCTTCCCTGACATTGAGTTTCAGCCATATAGCCCGTGCTTGTCTCATGTCTAGCCATGCAGAGCCATTTTATATATCCTTTATAGCTTGATTCCCTATTTTCACTGGGAGGGGATTTTCCCCCGAGTGTCGCTATCCTACACATGTATCCTTGCATTGAGCATAGGTATGTTTCACTGCTTGGAACTAGTTTGTTTGGCCATATGACACTCATCTCCTCCTATTCTGTAACTATAAAGCAGCTTTATTCTTCTTCAAAAATTTTAAATATTTGAAAAAGTCGAAAAAAATAAAAATAAAAAAAACGAAAAATCCAGACAAGGAAAGATGTTATCTTTTGCCTGTTGTTGAGTCATGTCGCCTTTGAATAGAGCACTGTATATCACATCCATTGGTTGGGTTTATAGTTTTACTTTAGGATCCGTACTTGTTTATCTGAGTTTATCTCCACCGACTAGTTAAGCTTCCAGTCCCCATGGAGGCTCTGTCGATGCCTCCTGTGTCGTAGAGATGTCCCGGTTTTGTATATCGAGTCTATGCTGCCTTTATTCAGTCACCATTCGCCGTTATGATCTTGTTAGAAGGAATTTGAAACCTGAGTCAGCCATTCCTCAGTTACCTTGACTTTGCATGTCGGCCATTCCCAGTACAATTACTAGTTTGTGCACCTTATGATTGAGTCCTTCCACATTATACAGCTTTGCTGAGTACCTCATGTTGGATGATGGGGGATGCCTTAATGCCCTCCTTCCAGCATATTTCATCCCATCGACTTCAGATCATTTATTTTGGGATTGGAATCTAGAGTAATTTTTGGGTGCCTTGAGACTTACAGTCATCAGTGGCAAGTTCTCTTGCCATCGATAGTCTTTGGGAATACATCAATATCCCCTGAGCAATGGATCCTCTCAAGTGTTCAACCTCAACAAATTTATTCACACTTGTTAGTTTGCACTCTAGTACCTTGATTCCCATTTTCATTATTGGTGGGTGATCTCGCGTTTGTTAACTGTATACATCAATGACCGATAATCAGACGATGGACTACTATGTTCGACCTCGACACCTCTATTCACATAGTAGGACATGTACTCATAGCAGTTTGTGTAGAGGACCTTCTAGATTGGTGGCATCTCTTATATGATACCTCCTTGATTGTGCCATTGTTCATGATATTTCAGCTCTCGTGACTTGATTCGAGTATATGTCAGACATTTCCAGCTATTATGGAGATCTTGATCCATTATATATCTTCAGCCATTATGGAGATCATGATCCTTTGTATATCTTCGTCATGGAGATTCTGATCTATGTGTATTGTACATGGCAATGACCACTTATGTCATATCTTGTATCATGCCTATTCATGGCCATTGTACTCTTATGTATCCGGGATTGCTATATGTATTTGTAGTTATATGCAGAGTTGTATCATTGTACTATGCTGATTGGGTTGCTGGTATTCCATTTGGGATCCTTCATCACTCCACTTTTGGGATGGACTTATAATGTATTTCGGCCATCATATGACCCCTCTGACCTCACACATTAGGGGGCATCTGTTATAGCTGATTTTACCACTCTAGGTGAATCACACTTGTATGGCCTTCCCCTGTCCCTTTGCAAACTCCTTAGACCCCTTGGACCATTTTTTGTCCTTTGATGTTTCCTTGACCATCCCTAAAAAAATGTGAAAATTAATACATGCGACTTTTAAACCCCTCATCGTGTATATATGTGGGTTTGACCCCTAAAACTGCATACATCAGGATGTGTGCATAATACAAATCCTTTTGGAGTTTTCCTTGACATGGATCTGACTCACTTGACTCTTGGCCTTCCATATGCCTTGAGATTGCTCAGATTCAACCTTTCATTACCCCTTTGAAAACCTATATAAGGAACTCTTTGGTACATTGAAGGCATATGAGAGAATTGAGAGCAAAGAAACTATAGTCCATTGTTGCCAGAACTTGTGTTTGAGTCTGCATCCCTTGGTCCCTTGGAGCAATTTTGTGTTCTTCCCAAGCTTGCCTTTGCTTGTGAGCTTTCTATCGAGATATGGAGGATTGAGGTGGTGGAGGCCCAAGTGGGGAATTTATTTTCTCCGATTCACAGACGTGCCGACAGAGGTTGTATCCATTGTAATCTCTGACTTTATATTAATAGAAATTTCTTTCCGTGTCCAATAATGCTTGTTTGAATGAATATTTTATCCATGGATGATTTCAAATGCTTATACATTATTGATTATATATGCTAGAATAGATCTAACACCAATATATATAGTATGCTTGTCTTGTTTACTTGTTGTTGAGGAAGTGATTTATCAATTCAAGCTAAAGTTGGAAATCTCAACGGGGATCTACTTCAACCGTCCAAAATAAGGTACGAGGTCTGATCCTTTAGTGTTAGATATTTAATTTCTATTGCATATTGGAAAGGATTGATTTCTGGAGTCAAGCTATCTATTGTGGTACCCCAATCCATAGGAATTTCTCTCCGTAACAAAATTGGCGACTTCGTTAGGGATGTTCCTTGTTTTTCTTTGGGGTTTTGGGGCACAATGGGCTTGATATTTTTGACTTGATCTTTGTTTATCTTTGTTTCTGTGTTGCATTTTATAGTATGTCCATCTATTCACATTCCCCTTTATTGGTTTGACCCTTGGCATGCTTTTTACCACCGCCTTTTCTGTATATGCAGGTTTTTGGCCAAAAGTTGCGTACATATGCGGATTTTTGGCCAAAAGTCATGTATATACGCAACTATTCTTTAAATAGTCACGTGCATCCTCCCTTTTGGTGAGTTTGATGTTGTGGGAATTTTTTGGGTGGGTTGTGAGTGTGGTTGGGTCTTCCTTGGGTCTGATGTTATCTGTTGGATGCTTCTTTTGTGACCAAAGACCACTTTTTCATCGATTTTTCTTTGAAAGTAGTTTTAGTCATTTATCCCTTTTGTTTTTCCATTAGTTCATTACTCTTTTTTGTCTCAGTGTCTTGTTGGGATTTTCTTTTATACTTTCTGCAGAGACTGAGAGTTTTAGATGACTTTTATTGCATTTTTCATTCTTTTATATTGAAAAGTACATAGTAGTTGCACTCTTAGTTGCATCTTAGATATGGATTTGAGGAGGTACTTCCATTGGATTGGTTGGATAAGAGTTGTGTTTAGGCTTTCATATAGGAAGGATTGCATTGGCATTTAGAAAGGAATATATATTTATGAATCTCATGTAGTGGCATACCATGTTTTTCATTTGACAAAGATTGCACTTAGTATTGTTTTTTATGGTGTGCACTTTTATTTCATTGCTGAGTCTTCATATCATTAGTTGCACGACCATTTCCCTTTGAGTAATTACAACCAATTAAAATCAACACATAATAAAATGAATTACACTCTTTTATTTTATAGGGTGCACCAACAAGATTAGGTTTTAGGGTCTTGGAATAGTTCATTGTGAGTAAATTCTCCAAGACCACTAAACAACAACATGTATGTGTCTGTGCAGGTGAGAGTGTGAAATTTCTTGGTATAATTAGTGTTTCTCAGGATCGTCCTCTTACAAGGTAGTTAAGCATGAGGAAGTGTGAGCGGTTATTGATTGGGATGACCCCTAGTCATAACTGAGTAGCACCAAAGATATTTCCAGGATTGTATTCATATCTGGGGACTCTTTTGAGAGTTTTGGGCTTTGCTACCCTGCCCATATGGTCAATCCTTCTTGCGACTGTCTGCCTGAGCATTGATTATATTGAGGCGACCTTAGTTGCCTTACCTAGGTTATCGAGAGGGTACTTCGCAGAGGTTATTTTGCAGGTGTCCTGGCCAGGTAGAGGTTGGATAGCATGGTCGCTTTATGCGTTGAAGCTGAGGGCCAGTATAATTGGTTACGTACCTCCACTTGTAGTGTATGGGAGTTTCGATCGTCTCCTAGGTGAGACATACCTGCTGCATTCGGGAGCTCACATATCCTCCCCTTGGTTTGCTTGTATTTTCGCTGTAGATTTTCTTATGAGTGTGCTCTTTGTGCGCTAGTTGGCCTTTGGGGTTGCGGTAACTTGAGTATATTTATGCTCTCTTGAGTTCAGGTCCTTTTATTTTTGGCATTCCTAGTATCCTATGACCCGTCTTGGTCCTAGTACAAACCCTGGTGTTAGACTTGGGGGCATCACAACCCCTTACCCTGCTAATAGATTTGAAGTGGTCACATTCTTCCCTCTACTCCATTTGTGGAGGATTTTTATTCCCTTCGCTTGGTCTTTGCACCAGTGGTCACTCTCATGGGGTGGTAGTGGATGCGTGAACGTTGGGTCTACACCTTACTTTCCTTTTTATGTCCCATCGTTCACTGCATTGTTTCCTTTGGATGCAGTTGTCATGATCATTCCTCCCTGTATCCTATAGTTTGGATTCTTTATTGACTATTTTGGGTTGTTTTGGACTAATATGGTTGTCATGTAGGGTCCAGTTTTAGTACACTCTCTCCGAGGTTTTGACCCATTTGTGCCTATCACAGGTATCATGTCTAAACTAGCATATAGGTTAGGATTTCACATGCGCTTGCATTTTGGATGACCTTATGACTATTTAATTTTAACCTTAGGTACGAACCCATTCCATGGTATCATAGAACCTTCATGCTGTTGTTAGAAGTGGTACTATGTGAATGGTAGAGCTTTCCTATACATGGGTTTCCTAGTTAGCTCCCTTTTGCATTTGGTACTCATACTGTGAGTCTTGCCTTAGGTCTGGTAGTCCTTTGTATAGTACCGCCATGACATTTCGCAAGAGCCTCATACTCCTCTTGATCTCTTGCTGGCCTGTTTCCTCAGGACTCCCTTATGTCAAGTTGTAATTGAATTATCATAAGCTTTTCCTGCCTTATTGAGCCTTACGTCGGCTTCCCTAACATTGAGTTTTAGCCATATATCCCGAGCTTGTCTCATGTCTAGCCATGCAGAGACATTTTATATATCCTTTATAGCTTGGTTCCCTATTTTTACTAGGAGGGGATTTTCCCCCGAGTGTCACTATCCTACACATGTATCTAGTTCCAGAGGGAAATGAGTCTAAGTCCTTACAGAAGAAGAAGTTGGTTATGGCTAAGAGGATTATCACTGATTCAATCAAGGATCACCTCATACTACAAGTGTCCTCATTTAGGACACCTAAATCTATGTTTGATGCCCTAACCAAACTGTTTGAAGGAAAGAACATAAACCGAAAGATGACCTTAAGGAACCAGTTGAAGAATGTGAAGATCCAGAATGCGGAGACCATACAGTCATACTTCACAAGGGTCTCCTAGATCAAAGAACAACTTGAAGCAGTGTATGAATAAGTGGAGAATGCAGATCTTGTAATGACCACCTTGAATGGTCTCCCTAGGACATTGTTACGGAGAGAAATTCCTATGGCTTGGGGTACCACAACAGACAGGTTGACTCTGGAAATCAATCCTTTCCAATATGCAATATAAATTAAATATCTAACACTAAAGGATCAGACCTCATACCTTATTCCGGACAGTTGAAGTAGATCCCTATTGAGCTTTCCAAATTCAGCTTGAATTAATAAATCACTTCCTCAACAACAAGTAAACAAGTAAACAAGACAAGAATACTATATATATTGGTGTTAGATCTTTTCTAGCATATATAATCAACAATGTATAAGCATTTGAAATCATCCATGGATAAAATATTCATTCAAACATACATTATTGGATAGGAAAAGATATTTCTATTAATATAAAATCAGAGATTACAATGGATACAACCTCTGTCGGCATGTCTGTGAATCAGAGAAACTGAATCCCCCACTTGGGCCTCCACCACCTCAATCCTCCATCTCTCGATAGCAAGCTCACAAGCAAATGCAAGCTTGGGAAGAACACAAAAGCGCTCCAAGGGACAAAGGGACACAGACTCAAGCACAAGCTTTGGCAACAATGGACTATAGTCTCTTTGCTCTCAATTCTCTCATATGCCTTCAATGTACCAAAGAGTTCCTTATATAGCTTTTCAAAGGGGTAATGAAAGGTCGAATCTGAGTGATCTCAAGGAATATGGAAGGCTAGGAGTCAAGTGAGTTGGATCCATGTCAAGGAAAACTCCAAAAGGATTTGGATTATGCACACATCCCGATGTACACAGTTTTAGGGGTCAAAACCGCGTATATACGCTATTAGGGGTTTAAAAGTCACGTGTATTAATTTCCACATGTTTTTAGGGATGGTCAAGGAAACATCAAAGGAAAAAAAATTGGTCCAAGGGGTCTAAGGAGTCTGCAGAGGGACAGGGGAAGGAGATACAAGCGTGATTCACCTGGAGTGGTAAAATCAGCTATAGCAGACATGGGACTATTTCATTCAAGGGATCTGTGCCTGAAAGAAGCTAGTCAAGTTCAACAGACTATGGGAAGAATGCTCTCAAGAAGAATCTTGGATAGCAGCTCGAGAAGAAAATATGGGAAGTGAAGATCAAGCTCTCATAGTACAATCCAAGAAAACTAGATCCAGCCACCACAGAGGTAAGCACTCTCACTAGAAGAGTAACTTTATAAATCCTAGAGATATGTCTAAGTACATTTTCTATACATGTGATGAAAGAGGACACTTTGCTAGAGATTGTCCTAGAAACAAAAGTAGCTCTCACAAGAAGAAGGGAAACAAGAGAAGTCATCATGTTCATGCTATAGAGGATGATGAACCTTCCACAAATAGAACTAGACAAGACAGGGATGATTCTTCAAGTGATGAAGAATATGTTTTGATTTCCACTCTCACGGGAACTATCACACATGGAAACAATGATTATCTTATAGACAGTGGTGCTTCCAAACATATGATAGGATTCAAGGAATCCTTTGTGAAACTATCTGAACATGAATCACGTCACAAGGTGAAACTTGGAGATGACAACCAGTATCCAATAAAATGTAGTGGTGAATCTTCATAGAAGCTAGACTCTGGAAAGTCTATAAAGATGAAAGACGTATTGTTTGTACCTGGAGTAAAGAAGAACCTCCTCTCCATATCTACATTGGATGCAAAAGGAATGAGGGTTGCATTTATAGATGGCAAAGTCCTCATGTGGCCAAAGGGAAAGTCTTTTGATGATGCAGTAGTGATTGGGGAACAAGAAGGACTATACAAATTGAAGGGCCAACTAGAACAAAACTTTGGTTCATGACTCGGTAGAACCAAATGAGCTTTGGCATAGAGTGCTTGCACATGTGCATTACAGAGCACTACCACTTGCAAGCAAATCTATTGAAGGTATCCAAGAAATGCAGACAAAACATGAAGGTGTATGCAAAGGATGTGTGATAGGGAAGAACACAAAGAAGAAATTTTCAAGTAGCGAGAGTAAGGCAAAATGAATCTTGGAAATCATCCACTCCGATGTATGCGGTCCAATGTCATCTAGTTCATTAAGCGGGTATGTATACTATGTTTCTTTTATTGATGATTTTTCTAGGAAGACATGGATATAATTTATGAAGAACAAAGATGAAGTATTCAACAAGTTCAAGGAATTCAAAGCCTTGATCGAGAACCACATTGAAAAGAAGATCAATACCTTTCGATTAGATAATGGTGGAGAATTCACATCAAATGAATTCAAAGATCTATGCAAATATTTAGGGATTAAGAGGGAGTTATCCATTGCATATAATCTACAACAGAATGGGATTGCAGAAAGAAAGAATATAACGATCATGGAAGCAACAAGGGCCATGCTTCATGATCAAGATCTTCCCATGCATCTATGGGCAGAAATTGCAAGAACAATGGTATATGTACAGAACTGTACTCCACAGAAAGTACTTGAGAACAAGACACCTGAAGAAGTTTTCTCCGACAAGAAACCAGAAGTCAGCCATCTCAGAATATTCGACTGTCCTGTATACATACATATTCTGAAAGAAAAGAGGACGAAGTTAGATCCTTCAAGAAAGAAGGGTATATTTGTGGGATACTCTAAAAGCTCGAAGGCTTACAAAATATACTTCCCAGGATTCAAGAAGATCGACCTCAACAGAGATGTAACATTTGATGAAGATTTAGCCTACATCAAATCTAGGAAGAGATCGGTTGAAGAACTTGAAGAAACAGAAGCACCCAAAATTCATGATACAACCATGAACGATGAAATTAAAGAAGAGGATCAAGAATTAAAACAACCTAAAGAACTTGTGGATCCACCTCAGGAGAAGAATCCTCACAAGAGGAAACCTACTTGGGTACATGAAATTATCCAAGTTGCAAAAAGATATGGACCTTCAGAAGAAACACACAGAGGAAGGAAGAGAACTAGGTCCTGCTCCAGTTATGTATCCCTGCTATGTGACATTATTAATAAAGAACCTTCCAACTATGAAGAAACAATAGAAAGAAACGAATGGAAGGATGCTATGATCGAAGAGTATCAATCGATCATGAAGAATGATGTTTGGGATGTTGTCCCAAGACCAGAAGGGAAGTCCATTGTAACTTCTAAATGGATCTACAAGATCAAGCATGCTGCAGATGGCAACATAGAGAAATATAAAGCAAGATTCATGGCTTGTGGCTTCTCCCAGAAAGAAGGAATAGACTATGAAGAAACTTTTCCACGTGTAGCCAGATATACTTCCATCAGATCAGTACTTTATCTGGCTGCAGTGATGAAATGGAAGATACACCAGATGGATGTCAAGACTGCTTTCTTGAATGGTGTAGTAGAAGAGGAAGTGTATGTGGAGCAGCCACTTGGTTTTGAGACACATGATGTGGAGTCTCATGTGTGTAGATTGAAGAAATCCCTGTACGATTTGAAACAAGCACTTAGGACATGGTATGGAAGAATTGATGGCTTTCTATCCAGTTTGGGATTTACCAAAAGTAAAGCAGATTCCAACATTTACTACAAGGTTGAAAAAGGTAACCCAGTGATACTCCTACTGTATGTGGATGATATATTTGTAACAGGTATGGATTGGTTGATTGCTGATATGAAGAGGAAGCTTGTTTCTGAGTTTGAAATGAAAGACTTGAGTATGATGCACTATTTTCTAGGCATGGAGGTGTGGCATAATGCAAATGGAATCTTCCTCAAACAAGGGAAGTATGTAGTAAAGATCCTGAAAAGGTTTGGGATGATGGAATACAAGGCCATAAACACACCTATGGAATCGAACCTGAAGCTATTGAGTGATGCTTCATCAGAAGCGGTTGATGCTATGATGTATCGTCAGATGATTGGGTCCTTGATGTACTTGATGAACATGAGACTAGATATTTGTTTTGCTGTGAATACCTTGTGCCATTTCCTGACAGATCTAAGACATGTTCACTTGATTGCTGCAAAGCATATTCTAAGGTACCTGAAGGGTACAATTGATTATGGGCTCAAGTACGAGGTGAATCAAAAGATTAACATAGAGGTTTATGTTGATTCAGATTGGGCAGGCAGTGCCATCGATAGGAAGAGCACTTCAAGATGTTGCTTCAATATGGTATCAGGTGTGATTTCTTGGTTTAGCAAGAAGCATTCTTGTGTGGCACTGAGTATAGCTGAAGTCGAGTATGTCACAGCTTGTTCATCTAGTTACGAGGCAGTGTGGCCGAGAAAGCTACTCTCTGATTTATTTGATCTCCAGTTGGATGCTACTTGTATATATTGAGACAACCAAAGTTGTGTGAAGTTGCTAGAGAACCATGTCTTCCATGACAAGTCGAAGCATATCAAGATCAAGTATCACTATATCATGGATATGGTGCAGAGAGGAGTAATGAAGCTCCAATATGTTGCAACGGATGAACAGATAGCTAATGTGTTGATGAAGCCATTGGCCAGAGTGAAGTTTGAGTACTTCAGGGAGAATCTTGTTGTTCTCCAGATAGAGGTTCCCTCCAAGGGGAAATGATGAGACCTAGAGCCATTCTGACATGGTGAGAGGATTAGGTTCCTTCCATGGTTAGATGTAAGGGTTGAGCCATTTTGTCATGGTGAGAGGATTGGTTCCTTCCATGTCAGATGTGAGTGTTGAGCTATTCTGATGTGACTGTATGATTGGTTCCTACATGATCAGATATAAGTGTTGAATTCCATTCTTGGAATGGAGGCACCTGGTCAATTACAAGGATACTCAGCTTGGTGCTGAGATGCCATTCTCTAGGAGAATGGAGGCACCTGATCAGTTACCAAGAATCCTTATTTTGGGATTGAGAGCCATTCTGGCACGATGTGTTTACACATGGTCAGATATAAGTGCAGTGCCCTTTCGATGTGGTTTGTTTGCACATGGTTGGATGTAAGTGTGAAACCCTTTCGATGCGGTGTGTTTGAACATGGTCAGATGTAAGTGCAGAGCCCTTTCGATGTGGTGTGTTCGCACATGGACGGATATAATTGTTGAGCCATCCTGGTGTGATGTGTTTACACATGATCAAATTTGAGTGCTAGGCCTTTCTAACAAGATGAGGTTAGATGTGAGTGCTGGGCGTGCCCTTCTACCAAGATGAGGTTAGATGTAAGAGCTGGGCGGGCCATTCTAACTTAGGATTAGATATAAGCACTGAAGAAGACCTACATGAAGGCTAGGCCTACAACCAACATGAAAAAGGACTGGCTCTGTAGAACTTCCTGTGACGAGAAGAATCAAGAGATAGCACCTTTTCGAGATAGCACTGATGATGATCCATACTTGATGATGATCCAGATCAAGTGATGATCCAGATGTGATGATGATCCAGACTTGATAATGATCCATATCAAGTGACGATCCATATTTGATACAGTGATGATGATCCAGACTTGATGATGATCCAAATCAAGTGATGATCCAGATCTAGTGATGACCCAGATCCTGTGATGAACAAGACTTGAAGATGACTTAAAGATGAAGAATACTTGAAGATGAAGATGAATTGAAGATGAAGAATACTTGAAGATGAAGACAACTTGAATATGAAAATGATGAGATGATCCAGTCGATAAAGAGAAGAAGACCAGTGCTGAAAATTGTGTTGAAAGAATACCTTCCTAGTTAAGAGGGAGTGTTGATGTATTTGCAACTTCGGAATGTATTTACTTGTATATTCACTTTTATATCTCATGTATCATACCTTGATGTTTATTCCGGGAAGTATCTGTAATGTAACTGAGTCATGCCATGCCCCGATGTTCCTATCGGGAGGTTCCATAATGTAAAAAAGTCATTTCATGTCATTGTGGGTGACCCTCCTATTGTTCAAGGGTTAAAGTCCCCGTAGTTGCAGGGCCCTAGGGTTATTATACTGTCCTAGAGAATTCGGCCCTAGTGAGTCATTGTCAAGTTGGGAATTAGTATAAATAGAGAGTGAGCCTCTCTATTAATCACACACTCACTCACACTCAGTTGTAGTGCATAGTTGAGGAAGGAGAAGTTGTCGGGGCTAGAGAGAAAGAGGCTACTGCTGTTGGGATATCATCTTACTATTTTTGGGGCTTTTCTATTGGTGCTGATTCTATCTCTGAGGAATTTGCGAGGTTTTCTCCTTTATGGTTTCCGCAAGGAAAATATTTGTGTTCATTGTCTCATGTGTTTGATTGCTGTACTTGTTATTCTCTCAGTTAAGATCCTAAGTTAATGCTAGCGTAAATGATAAAAATCTAACAGTACTGTCCATGAATCTAGAAAAAGGGGCCATGTGTGGTGTGTTAGGCATGAAACAAATTAACTGTGGGGTGAAGAATCACATTTTGAGGTGAACCATAGATTATTGAACCAAATTATCCTATGAATTGACTTAAACTAATTTCCATGAAATGCTCTATTAAGTTTGTATTTGATTGTTGTTTTGTGCTCATGGAAATGTGAAATTATACATGAATTATTCTGGTGAATTTCCTGAGCGCCGAGCAATAGTGACGAGTTTCACTGTGGTGCAATTGGAAAGAATCCATAGTGGTGAATGTATTTTTTTTCATGGAGTTGGTTGAAGAATGCATGTTTTACTCGATGCATGTGTGTATGTTTAGTTTTCCTTTGGATTGTGAGGAAGAGTTGAGTGAAAATCATGTAGTGAGTTGAACCTTGGGTAATGGAAGAGTCCTTTAGTGAATCCACAAGTCATAGCTCAAGGGTGGTCTCTGAGTGCCGAAATAATGTAGGCTTGGAATATATCTATGGTTGGGTGGATCATGGAAACCATGAATCCAATTTCCAGTTTGTTATTTTGTAAAAAAGTGTTTGATGTTCATTATAAATTTTTAATTGTATTCATAACTGAATCATGTAAAAGGATTCCCTGTATATGTTGTTTGTATTTAATGCAGGAAATTGGTGAATTATTGTGAGTATTATTGCGATGATCAATTATGTGAAGATTTAAGTTAGTATTATCATTCAAATAGGATGTATTGTAATTATACAATTAAAATACATTTATTCTAATAAACTTCTCATTCTTTACTAAGTTAATAATGTATGAATACAGAGTCATAGTGCAAAGAAGTAGATTGATAAAATATGAATGAACAATGAGTGTAGCCTTATGTTCTGAATTGTTAGTTGTTCAATGAAATAAATTGAATGCTTCCATTGTAGAATTTCAGGTTGGAAATACTTGTAAGTCATGCAATAGGTAAATATTTTGTTTAAATGTTGTTGATATGTTTTAATTCTTATCATTTTGAGTTGGATGGACGACGCATGAATTCACTTGTCTAGTCTTGTTATATTATGTATAAGGTAATTGCTAAGATTATTCTTTGATTGTGAGTTCTTTTTTGGTAAGTTGAGGAACTATTCTATTAAGTAAAATTAGTGGTACAAAACAAGTTACAGTTCAAAGACACATTCCTGTTGAAAGAAGCAAGAAGGTATAACAGTCCTAAAAAGATAGCTAGACCCTCCCTTAGTGAGGGAAAACAGGTCCATAAAAAGAAGGGAAGTGTCCTTTTGCAAAAATATATGATGTCCAGACCGTAATTCCTGACATGGAAAAACCCACAGACAGTAGTCCTGACATAATAAACCCACAGAACCTGTGAAAAAACATCATGTGATAAAAATAAGCCAATGGAAAAAACCTGTTTAAGGTTTGAGGGATGGCTCCTCAATGATGGGGCATCCAAAGCCAGTGGAAACCAGATCGCTTGGGGTGTCCTTGTCATCTGAAGTTTTGTCTCTAGATGAGTCCACATCTTAACTACTGGAGGAGTATTCATCATCACTGTTTCCTGCTAGAGGTTGTTTGAAAGGGAGAGGAGAAATATTCTTCACCATTGTTGGACTGGGGGTACATTTAACGGTTGAGAGGGATTTAATTCAACTATGTGTGGGGGGAGGAGGGGGTTCATAGTCCATAGGAACTGTAGGGAAGATGGTAGAGGAGGTGGGAGCCAAGGGAATGACAGGTGCAGAAGCTAAAAGAGGGGATACATTGGGAGCCAATTGAACGGTAGGTGCAGGAGGTGGAGGGATGCCATCATGAGGAGGATGAGAGTGGCAACGAAGAAGAACCTGAATGAGGATATTTTTGAGAACCCAGTAGTTTCTAAATCAATCAGGAGTGTGAACAACAACATTGAGGGCACCAAAGAGTTCATCCTTCCAGTCATTGAACATGATGCTCACAATGTCAGGGATCTCAATATCAAAACCATCACTACTTTTATGAGCATTGAGTGGAGCAGGGAGGTCAAACTATGTGCCTCTCCCCGCATGGCTATGGGGAGGAGTGCCTCTTTGACGGTGAAACATAGTGGTACGAGTAAGAGTGATGATGAGATTGGAACCAGATTAGTAGTTGTAGAGAGTTGGATGACCAAGAGGGTGCTTAGAGAAGAGCTGATAGAGTGCAGAAGGAAAATAAGAGGGGTGAAATGGGAGCCCAATAATTAAACCTTTGGCACATTGGCCCAGGCACCAAGGAATCCCATTAATACAATCTCACAGTGAGGTGATGGCTGTGCACCTTCTAGCTGCCGAGAGGAGTCCATGTCTGAGAGAAAAGTTAATACGTGCAACCATTGAGAAGGATGATGCTTAGGTTACATCAAGCAGATGATGGGGTGGCCCTGTCATCTGCCTCCATAACTGTGTTTGCATTACTATCACCCGCATCTGGGTATTGATTGTGATTTGTTATGATCCTAAGATTTACTGTTTGAATTTTGGTTGTAGTAGAGCATGCTTTCCTAGTTCTAAGAAATTGTAAAAAGGGGCATAGTGTTGATGTATTATTTAAGACTTGTTCACTTGATGTATTTGATTTTAAATTCTTATGTTTAACATGTTTCTATTTTTGAATGAATTGATTCGGAAAAGGGTTGGAACCATTGTATTGAGTGCCCATCTTCCTGTTAATATGCATGAAAATGGAAGAAGTGGTATGAATGCTGTTTCAGTGTAAAAGATTATAATTTTCCTTGATAATTAACTATGTTCACCTATCTGGTCGACATCCAAACCATCACGATATCCTTGAGCATCGGCCTAGATAGGTTTTACCTCGTCTGAAAACACCTACAGAGAAAATGAAGTCTCACCTGAGATGTTTGAGGGAGAGCTGACGGAACAAAATTTCCACAGAATGAAGGAGGACCATGTGCATTTACTTATTAACTAATCATGACATTTATCACATAGATCTAACCATTCAACTTATGAATTTAAAAGAATCATATCATCATTTAACATATCACATTATCATAACTAAATCACAACAAAACATTGATGCACCATCAGATCTAACTGTCTCATAAAAAACATTGAATCATTCATAGATTCATGTCACAGATACACATTACATTCATATTTGGATCGTAGAAAACATGAAAATAAGAAAATAGGAAAATACACAATGATTCTCCTCAATCTCTGTCATGGAATATTAGTTGTCGCAACAAAACACAGATTCTCCAAAACAGTTCTTTAGTGCACAGTTCAACAGATCTCAACCCATGCGCATATCTTACTTAACATGCGTATCAACCTCAGAAAATCAGTTCATATCTGAAAAGTCATAATCCTATATCTACTTATAGGCTTTCTCCTTTACATTCATGGTCCAATTAACTAATTTCTTAACTACTTCTTCACAAAATATATAAAAGAATGACCGCAATTTGAAAAATGTGGTTCAAAATGACCAAAATACATAAAACAATATAACTCTGACTTACGTGCCATTTTCTAGTGCCTGTTGTAGCTGCTTGATCAGTTATTCTGATTGCTCGTCCTAGAATACAATTCCCTAAAATTGTGTAGTCGCCTTAGTTACCTTCTTCGCTTCCTGCTCCATCTTCTCTAGCTGTGTTGCCACATCCTCCATGGCGCTTTTCCTCTCTGCGACTTGTTTTGGTGTTGTGTCTGGATGTAATGGAGCATTCAAAATATTATTTTTCCATTCCATTTGCACAATTACCATCCCAAGCCTCTGCACTTTGGCTTCTTCATCCTTGTCTGCAACAGCTTCTGGCACTTGTTCACATACTTCAGAAATTACATTTTCTAGCTGCACCCCATGGTCCCAAAGTTTCACCTTTTGGACCACCAGTCAATCTTGTTCCTTCTTCAATTCCTCAACGGCCTTAAAATTTTTCACAATCATCCGCTCTTGTTCCTTCTTAATTTCATCAACCTCCCTCTGCATCTCTACCTCTTTCTCTTGTGATCTCAAGAACTGAGCGCTAATACTTTGATCCATGTCTACCAAATCCTGATTGGAGACCCTCTGCATATGCACCAATGTTTGTGTGGATAGCATATTGATTTCTTTGGAAAATATTGAAACTGCTGCAGGGAGGCATTGAGATCCTCATTATTGGTCTCAATCACATGTGGTGGAATTTGCACATTCCGAATCCACGTCCTAGTGTTGATTGAGCCAAATTTCTACACATTCACTACCTCTGACGCCTTGTTCTAAAATACATGAAATAAAGAATCAGTTTGATTTTTTACCTCACTAAATTATTCTGTTGCTTGCTTCTTCATTTCTTCAACTGCTGCATCCATTGAATTTTTTATGGCCTCAATAATCCTGTTTAATTGTGCTTCCATCGCTAGGGCTGCGATACTTGTCACACCCTGCTCCTATCGCCTCTTTGTTCTAGACTATTCAAACTTTCGCTCAACCTTTGAATCTGTTGGGGTGCATGATAACTCTTGATCTAAATCATGGTTACTCAATAGTCCAGACTCAGGTATGAGATCAACTGGTGCATCCACTAGTGGAACTGTTGATACTTATTCTAAGCTGATCGGTTCTCACCAAGCTATGGGCCAATCATCAATAATTTTCTCCAAGTTCGCATTGAACAACTTATATGGTGTTGGTAACCACTGCTTCTTTGGGTCACATCATGCTTGCACATGAATGGCATGTGGGCGAATCACAAATAGAAAAACCTGTTCATATTTCTTAACAGCTTCCTCAGACAATCATGGATTTTTCACAGTTGCAGTCTACATCGCTTCCCAATAGATACAAAATTGAATAGAAGATTCCCTTAGTCTGTCATCTTACTTCACCTACTAGAGGTTCTTGTAGAGTGCTCCCTTACAAACCTTTACTATATCCACCTCCATGCCTTGATAATCATCTGGATCCATCCAATCCACTAGCGCTATCAAAATCAATAGCCAAATGTATGTAAATGGGCACATCCCTCCCCATACTACCACTGCATCCTCCGTTAGCTGGTTCAGTAAGAAAAACAACCAGTTCATTTGCACTCCTTGCACACACTTCTCTGCGCATGCAATGACCCCCGAGTTACATTGGATGGGATGGTTCTTTGTGAATAGTTTTCTAGCGAAAATCATTGCTCCGATGCACACCACCTGATCATTGATGTTGTCGATGCGGTATGTTTGTTCATCATGCTGTAAATCATAGTGCTTCTTCAACTTCTCCGTGAACCTCTTATCATTATCTTTCCCTGTGAAATACTGTGAGGATTCAGGCCCATTCTTTGGGAGCCCCGTTATTTTTGAAATAATCATGACGATGACTATGACCGACAGGTTTAACAAAAAATTCTCTCCGTGGAAGCATGCCAAAAGCCGCTTCACACATGAATTTGCCTTCGTCAACTACCGAAAATGCGGCATGTTGATCACACCCAACAGTATTTCTCTGTCCAACTTGTGCACCCATTCCTATGGAATGCGTACTATTGGGATGCCTCCTTCAATGTAAGCATATCATGGTCATCATACTTCATATGCATAAGCACAATGTAAGCATATCAAGGTCATCATACTTCATACTTCATATGCATAAGCACAGACACAATGTTTGTGGTGCATACCATGCCCTGTGGTATCATTGACAGCTTCACTTGGTACCTTTAATTGTTGGTGTGATTCCAGGGCTGCGCACCAGGACAACAGGGAGGTATAAACCTAGGTATATCCTTAGGGGACACCCCTGCACGAGCTGCTGAGTCCATAACTCCTGAGCTTGATGGACCCATCTGCGTAGGTACCTCCTCCCGTGTTCATGCAGATGACCTATTTTTCCACTTCTTTGGCACCGGGGAGCTAGGCCTGTTCCCCCCCTCTTCTTCTTTGGTACTGACGACAATCCTATTGGCATACTTGTAACTTCCTCCTCAATAGTTACTGTGATGACTGGTGATTCCCTTTTGCTCGAAATATAGACCTTAACTCGCTCACTCTACATGCTGCACTAGTGCCCCACAATATTCAGTGGGAACTCGATTTGACTTCCCTCTGTAACTCACTCAATCTCCTCAACTCAACTTGGTGCAACACAACACAACTCTTCTGCGATAACTATGCAACTCAATATTTGCACAATGGTGAATGTCAATCCCATTTGACCCCTTCTTATAGCACCAAGCCAATATCATGGCCAAATCAAATTTAATCATTTCGACCAAATCATGCCTTAATCACCCAAATTCATCGGTCATCCCATCAATCCAATGGTAGAATAAACCATAAATACACGTCACATCCACAAGTGCTAGCGGTTAACTTCTTTAGCTGTCTTTATTTTTTACTGATTTTAGTATGTCGCAGCCCTGCAACTATCACGACATGGATTCCTTACTGCCATACCAACTCCTCTTGTAACACCTCGGTATTGACCCCGTTTGCATTAAATATACATGATACATATATTGTAAATAATCACGGTGCAAAGCTAAAGGCAAAGGCCCCACCATGGATTTGGTTATGTTATGTTACAGACAGAAATTGTCATCGATGGTATATCGGGACATGCGACATACATATTAAGTTGTGGCATCATGTAATTATGCATCTTTAATTAAATAACCCAACTAGCTATGTTCACTGCAACCAAATTGAGAAGGGGCATGATTCCTAAGGATAAGGGGGGGAGAATGCTGAACCTTGAGCCATGGGAGGGAAAATCCATGTGCCACCACCACCTTAATTATTCTATTATTAGTTGGGGCTGCTATTTTGCTGGCAGGAAAACCACTACGCCCAAATACGTGCACTCTCTCCATGACACGATCTGGATTGCCGATCGTTCTATCCACTCTCCCCACTAGCGACTGTTCAATTTTCCTCATGTGGAGCGGAGTTAAAAGGGATTACAATCCTTGTGTGGGGGTTCTCCTTTTCCTCCCTCACACTATTTTCTATTCCGTGGTTGTGTTCTTTTTCCATTCATGTAGGAGATCATTTTCCTATTCACCATTGTTAGACTGTGTAATGCTCTGTTACTCCATCGTTGAATTGTGACTGTGATATCATCCATAGTTGTGTTGGCTGCGTCTTTCTCCCTCATGTAGAGATTGGGAGTCTGATCCTTTCCCATTTTTAGTCTGGGTAAGTCTCCAACGATTGTAGTGGGGATTGTGTGCTGTGGGCTCATGGTTGTTCATGGGTTGTTGTTTTTCACGATTGCTGGATTGTGTATTTCCCGTGTGATTTGGCTGCTGTAGATTGGTGTGGAATCGTTTTGGCCAGAATAGGGCCAAGAACGATCTAGGGAGTTGTTTTCCCTTGTTAAAGCTTGAATATCTATTTTGCTGCATGCATGCAGTGTTTTTGTCCTCAGATTGCATTGGAGTGGTGAATGAGGGCCTGATGTGCTTGATAAACCTGGTGGTTTGGGAACCACATAGGCAGAGCTAGTGGCTGGCTTTCTTCTCCACAACCCTTGAATAGCACTGGAAGGGACATCAAGATCTGAGGGACTGTGTTGCAGAGAAAAAACTGATTTCTTTGTGTTGGGTTTGTGTGGGTGTCCTAGAAGCCAGGATGGTTCTAGTGTAGGTGTCCTTGGCTCTTCAATGAGTTCACTGGCTTAGCATTTATCCTTTCCCAGCTCTTGGACGGCCTAATAAACCCAACTTTGTTGGCTTGGATGATCTATTGTTCGCATGATAAACCCAGCTGTGTTGGCTTGGCTGAATTGGGTACCCTTGTGGTGTTGATATCCTTGGCTATGTGCATTAGAGAGAATTTGAGGTAAAAAATGGGCCTCAAAAGGACCAAAATGTACTATAAAAATCAACCAATTGCATTCTAGTG
>LPNX011008912.1:27310-128726 GCA_001517045.1 Pseudotsuga menziesii | reverse complement strand
AATAAATTAAATTCATGAATGATATTTATATGAAAAAAGTATGTTAGTTATGCATATAAATTAAATTCATTTTTGTTTAATTTTATTTACAAGTTCAAGATAAATAATTGTTAAAGGACAATAAATTTTTGGGAATTTACAATGAATCTTAGTCACATGATTCTAGAGTTATTTTATTAATTTTATTTATAGTCAATTTAGAAAAGTAACTCAACCATGGTTATTTATATTGTGCATAAAAAGTAGTGGAGGAGGTGAGTTGTCATATATACCTACCCCATAAAACCCCTAACTCATAATATTTTAATATATCTTATATTTTTGTAGTACTTCTCTTAGGAGGCCCATTTTTGACCTCAAATTCTCTCTAATGTAAGCTTGTTAGTTCCTTGTTCCTTAGGAAATCATGCCCGACTCGGGGGTGGCAGCGTTGCTGAGAGACTAAAGAGCATGCGGGCCTGTGGTTGGGTGGAACGTTGCAGTGACATAGCTGGTTGTAGGACAAGTTCTTATTAAGATAAGTATTCTTGCCTGACTTGTGTCTGCAATCGTATTTACCATTAATGAATGATAATGTACATAATGAATGCTGAATTGTATATGAATGCATGTTGCTTTGATTCCGCTATGTATATGAATGATTAATGCATCGTAGTATGTTTTATGTTTTAAGTAATCTCGTTATAGCATTATATGTATGTGTGTCCATTTTCATGGGGCTAGATGCCTGGATGATTGATGTATGGTAACATCCTCTTCGTCGGTCGGAGGGTTGGGGATGTTATAGTGTGGTATCAGAGCTTTGGTTGTAGCATGGGCCTAAATGGGCCGTGAAGATGCAGTGATAGAGCTTATGTTGCAGCATTTGAGCCTCAGAAGGCCATGAGAAATAGTCAACAGAGGCAGGTTGCCTACTACCTAGAAGAAACCAGGAGAAATGGGTGATGACAAGAAAATTCACAAAAAATTTCTAAGTGCCAGAATGGTCGGCTCATCGAAAAAATTAGTGCGAAATTCTTTCGATGCAGCAGAAAAGATAGTCTGAAGGACGAGTGACGTACAAAAATCGAAAGCATATTGTGGAAGGAGATGCGTTCATCTCTCGTCGACGCATCAGAGAACTTAGTGTGAAGTTCCTTCGACACGGTGGAAGTGTTAGTTTGAAACCCACTCGACGGCAGAAGGTTTTTCCAAAAATTTGCTTAAGTGTTAAAATCGCCGGCCATCGAAAAATGTTAGTGGTATTCATCACCGATGAACAACAGAAGGAATTAGTGGTTCAAGCATTGCCGTTGCGAAAGCCTAACGCACTAATCCTTCGACGGATACGGGTTCCGCTTGCCGATGTCGTGAAGGTTGTGTTTCAGTCACCGATCGAAAGTTGTTAGTTAACCGGTGACATATAGGGGAAGCTTTCATCGACAGACAGTTAAAGGAATCGGTGAAAAATAAGAGATGGTTGAGCCGATGAAATGGTAGAAAAGAAGACTAACGATAAAATTTTTCTAGAAATTTGTCTAAGTCATAAAATCGTCGGCGATCGGCGATGATTAGTTGATTGCATCGTCGATGCCTAGAGGATCAAGTTGCCGACGCGGCGAAGAGTTTGGCGACTACATCGAAATAATTTAGATGATATTGCACTGCCATTGCGGATGGTTAGACAACTATGCTTCCGATGGGTAGAGCCTCCGAATGCCAATGATGCAGAGGATAGTTTATCCAACGATCGATGAGGTGGAAGACAAGGAAAGAAGAAAATTCAAAATTTTCTCTAAGGCATGGGATCATCAGCCATCAGGAAATGTTAGTGGATCGGATCGCCAATCGAAAAAGGTTCAATGAAGGTAAACTGTAGTTGAGGCTGCTTAGTCAACTATTCATCCGATGCCACCATGAACAACTGCCCCGGCCGCCGACAAGTGCCCCATGGAGACCATAGTGACTCTGCTGCCCACCGTTGCGGCCACATAAAAAACTAATCACCTGATGCAAAATGCATCCAAGAGCCTATGCTACGGAGACTAGTTTCTTTGACTACTGACAAAGTCGTAAGCTGCGGAAGACATAGGAAGATTGTGGACTGTCGTTGCGGAAGCCGAAAGGAATAACCGTCCGATGCACAGAGGACTCGACCGCTAACGCAGCAGTTAGTCTATGTTATTACCGATGAAGATCGGAACGATAGATGATTAAGGACCCGATATCGTGGATGAACTTAGAACAACAGATTGCCGATAAAACTCGGAATAGTAGACCACTACATGCCGATACGGCGAAAGGGAATAGACAAGCGACCCGCCGACATAGCGAAGGAAATTAGATGTCTATCCTCCAAAACAATGGAGAGAATTAGATGTTCTAGTTGCCAAAACGCTGGAGAGTTAGTAGGGAAGAGACTCGATTAGAAGAAATTTTGAAGAATATAAGGTCATCAAAAAAGTATTAAGGATTAGGCCGCCGATTGGAAGGAATCAAAGGATTGTAAATTCACCATTGTGGCTGCTTAGGGGACTGCGCACCTGATGAACAGTCGATTTTCTCACCGATGCAGATCGAGGGTTTTGAAATTTCCCACTGAAACCTCGGAGAGAAATAAATGGACAGACCGTCGATGAACTAGTTTTTTTACCATTGAAGTATCGAAAAGATAGCTAGGAGGAGGTTCGATTGGGCCAAAGGAGATTTGGGTTTCGAGAGAACCTCTCAGTGATTTTTTTTTAGCAGTTTTCAACTGCCTTTCAATAGAATTTCAGCAGATTATCAGTAGTCACAGGGATGAAAAGGAAGAAGAGAATATTTTTGTGTTTTAAGTAAAAATTGTTGTTTTATGAATTTCCAAAAGAGGAAGGTAAGTAGTTTTGATTTATATTAATGATATGCATCTAACAGTTTGCTACTAACACATTTGCAGAATTATAGACATCTCCAAGAGTAATACTCCAGAAAGAATAGTGTGGTAAATCAAGAGGTAATTCAGTCATGAGAACCCATGATGGATATGATGGTCGGGATTCTTATGAGTGTGAAGGAGATGCAATGGGAGAAAATGCCTGGAATGGAAATGATGACATAGAGTCTAATGGAAGGAGATTCCAAGAGACACCGTCCAATGTTGCAGCCACCATGAGAAGCTTTATTAAAGCTCAGGAAGAGCAGCATCAACTGAATCCTGCCATGTTGAAGAGTTTGACAGACTTGCAAAGAAAGATAGGTTCTTGATGAGGTACATCAAGACCGAAAGGCAGTAAGAGAAACACTAGGAGGAGGAGAAGGATTTCCAATGGATCATCTGACTCTGATGAATCTAGTGGAGATACAAGTTCATCTTCTTGTAAAAGGAAAAGAAGAAGACACCATAGGGATCGCTCTTGCGATGAATTTAAGAAAGCTAAGCCTCCTACATTTGATGGTGAGATAAAGACTGGACAAGAGGCTGAAGCTTGGGTCCTTGTGATAAAGAAGTACTTTCAAGTGCAGGATTATTTAGGAAACATGAAGGCAAGAGTTTCCAAATTCAACCTGAATGGAAGAGCATCCATTTGGTGGGAACACTTCAAGCAAGTAAAGAGGATCAGTGAAAGGAAAATGAAGTGGAAACAGTTCAAAAATTATTTCAGGCATAAATACCTCTCTGACAGGTATTATGATGACAAGATTAAAGAGTTTCATGAGATGAGATTGGGACAACAGACCATGGATGAATATGCAAACAAGTTCTTAGAATTGTTGAGGTATGTACAGTACATCAGAGATGAAAAAGTAAAGGTCCAGTGGTTTCTGAGTGGATTGCCTCAGTCTTACAAGGATAGGATTGAGTTTTATGAACCGAGAACTCTTGAAGAAGCCATAATGAAGGATAATTATTGCTATGAGCAAAGCAAAGGTAAATCTGATTACAACAAAGCATGGAAGGACAAGAAGAATGAGAAGTTTCACCAAAGAAGGAAAGGTTTCAAACATTCTAGATTCAGGAACCAACAGAAGCAGCCATCCCAAGCTGTGAGTAATCTAGTTGGAGTGATAGATGGAAAGCCTAAAGAGCCACCACAGAATAAAGGTCCACTTAAATGTTGGAAATGTGAAGGACCCCACTTGCATAGATATTGTCCACTCAAGAATGGAAGTGAAAGACCAGCCTATAACATTCGGGAAGCAGAAACAGTGGGTCAGGTAGCAAGAGAAGTCCCTACAATTTATACAGCACTGGAGGACCGCCAGGTAGATCACCAGTCAACTGTGGTTGAAGTTGCAGGTAATATTGTTGAAAAATATGTTTCTATTTTGATTGACCCTAGTTCTACTCACAGTTACATTACTTCTAGAGTAGTCGAGATGTGTGCTTTTAAGAAGGTCAAGCATAGAAAATATTGGTTAGTTCAGCTAGCCACTGGGACTAAGAGAAAGGTTAGTGAAGTAGTTGAGAAATGTCCATTGGTTATGAATGGATTGATCACTTGTGTATATATGAATGTTCTACTGCTTGGTTCCTATGATCTTCTCATTGGAATGAATTGGTTAGAAGCTCACAGAGTAAATCTTGACTGTTACAATAAGACTTTTGAATGCACAGATGAAGAAGGAAACCCAGTAGTTGTGAAGGGTATTCTGAAGGTAATTTCAGTAAGATAGGTTTTAGCAATGTAGTTGAAGAAGTTCTGTAGGAAGGGTTGCCAGTTGTATGTAGCTCATATTCTGGAACCAATAGGAGATGAAACTCCCAGGTTGGAGGACTATTAAGTGCTACAGGAATCTGAGGATGTGTTTCTTGATGAGATTCCAGGGCTTCCTCCAAAGGGGGACATTGATTTCACCATTGAACTTGTGCCAGGAGTGGCACCAGTGTCTAAGACACCCTACATGATGAGTACACCATAGATGCTAGAATTGAATATGAAACTACAAGAGTTGTGGGAAAATAAGTATATCTGACCGAGTGTGTCTCCTTGGCGAGCACTAGTTCTGTTTGTAAAGAATAAATATGGTACACTCATGTTATGTATTGATTACAGATAGTTGAACAAGGTTACTGTGAAGAATAAATATCCTTTGCCTAGGATTGATGACCTCTTTGATCAAATGAGAGGAGAAAAGGTATTTTCCAAGATTGACTTGAGGTCTGGATACCATCAGGTGAGAATCAAGAATGAAGACATTCATAAGACAACCTTCAGAACAAGGAATGGGCACTATGAGTTTGTAGTGGTACCATTTGGTCTCACCAATGCACCAGCTACATTTATGTGCCTTATGAACAGTATCTTCAACAAGTATTTGGACAAGTTTGTTCTTTTTTTCCTTGATGACATTCTTGTTTATTCTAAGAATGAGGAAGAACATGAAGAGCATTTAGGATTGACATTGCAATTGCTCAGGGAGCATCAGCTGTATGCAAAACTGAGCAAGTGTGACTTTTATAGAGATAGAATTCAGTATTTGGGTCACATTATCTTAGAAGAGGGTATATTAGTAGACCCTGAGAATATTGAAGCCATTATGAATTGGCCTACTCCAAGAAATGTGACGGATGTAAGATCTTTTATGGGACTTGTAGGATACTACAAGAGATTCATTGAGGGATTTTCCAAGGTTGCACATTCCATCACTTCTTTGCAAAAGAAGGAGATAAAGTTCGAATGGACTTCGAAGTGTGAAGAAAGCTTACATCGGTTGAAGAATCCTCTCACCAGTGCACCAGTATTGAAGGTAGTAGATCCAGAGAAATATTTTTGTGGTGTGTACTGAAGCATGCGGACAAGGGCTTGGAGGAGTCCTTATGCAAGACAACCACGTGATATGTTACGAGTCAAGAAAGCTGAAGGAGCATGAGAAGAACTATGCCAATCATGATATTGATCTTGCAGCCATAGTACATGCTCTCAAGATGTGGAGACATTACTTAATGGGTAGAATATTTGAGCTCAGGACAGACAATTGTGGTCTGAAGTATTTGTTTGATCCGCCTACTCTGAATGCTAGGCAAGCGAGATGGCTGGAATTTTTATGTGAGTTTGATTTTGAAATCAAGCACATAAAAGGAAAGGAGAATAAGGTAGTTGATGCACTCAGAAGGAAGGTACAGGAAATGCATGTGGCATCTCTTACCATTTGCCAATCAGATTTAAGGCAGCAGATTGTTAATCATGTTGCCGGAGATGAATTGTATGAGTAGGTAAAAGACAAATTGCAGCAACAAAGTCTTGAGAAGAAGTATGAAGGATATAAATTGGAAGAAGATGGACTTCTTAATTATAAAGGTAGAATTTATATTCCGGATGTAGCAGATTTGAGGAGATTTGTTATGGATGAAATCCATCAAGTTTCGTATTATGGTCACCTAGGATATAAGAAGACAATTGCTTCAGCTAGAAAGCAGTACTTTTGGCCAGGAATGAAAAAGGACATGGCTAAATACATTTCAAGGTGCATGAAATGTCAATAGGTAAAGGTTGAGCATCAACATCCAACAGGCTTGTTGCAGCCTTTGCCAGTTTCGGAATGGAAATGGGAAGTTATTTCCATGGATTTTATTACAGGATTGCTGATGACTTGGAGACAACATGATTCCATCATGGTTGTAGTAGACAAGTTGACAAAAGCATCACATTTTATACCGGTGAAGTCTACGCATAAGACTAATGACATTGCCAAGATCTTCATGAAAGATATTTTCAAATTGCATGGATTGCCAAAGGCATTAGTCTCTGACAGAGATGTCAAGTTCACTTCCAATTTTTGGAAAGGATTGTTTGCGGATTTGGGTACAAAGCTTAACTTCAGCACTATATACCATCCTCAGACAGATGGGTAGACAGAAAGGGTTAATTAGGTGGTTGGAGATATGCTTCGCATGTATGTGATGGACAAACAAACCAAGTGGGAAGATTACTTACACTTGGTAGAGTTTGCTTACAACAATGGACAGTAGGCATCCTTGGGGATGAGTTCATATGAAGCTTTGTATGGAAGAAGGTGTAGGACACCACTGACTTGGGACAATCCAGTAAACAGGGTTGTGCTTGGACCAAAGTTGCTCAAGAAAATGGAGCAAGAGGTTGTAAAGATCAGGCAGAATCTGAAAGCAGAACATGACAGACAGAAAAGCTATGTAGATAAGCATAGGATGAATAGAGAGTTCAGTGTTGGGGATCATGTCTACCTTAGAGTGAGGGCAAAGAAAAGTTCCTTGAATCTTGGAAGTTGTGCCAAGCTGTCACCTAGATATTGTGGGCCATTTGAAGTGCTTGAAAGAATAGGGCCTGTTGCATATAGACTTGCATTACCTGCTAGTACTAGATCTCATAATGTTTTTCATGTTTCTTTGCTTAAGAAATATGTACATGATCCTAACCATGTGATAAATTGGGATGTGATTCAGGTGGAACTTGAGGGAGAGCTACAAATCGAACCAATGCGCATCCTCGAGAAGAAGGTCACAATGCTCCAGAACCGATCCATAGGGTAGGTAAAGGTGCAATGGGAGCACTACGGACCTGAAGAGGCTACATGGGAGCTGGAGGATGCCATGCAATTAACACATCCATTTTTGTTTAAGTCTATGGGACATTGAGGCGGTACAAGTGTAGCATTTTGTTCAATTTTGTAAAGCACTAAGGAGAGTGCTATTGAAGGGGGAGGGGAATGTAACACCCCAGTTTTGACCTCGTTTGTATTAAATAGACATGATACATATATTGTAAATAATCATGGTGCAGAGATAAAGGCAAAGGCCCCACCATGGATTTGGTTATGTTATGTTTCAGATAGAAATTGTCACCGATGGTATATCAGGACATGCGGCATACATATTAAGTTGTGGCCTCATGTAATTATGCATCTTTAATTAAATAACCCGACCATCAATGTTCACTGTAACCAAAATGAGAAGGGGCATGATTCCTAAGGATAAGGAGGGGGAATGCTGAACCTTGAGAAATGGGGGGGAAAGCCATGTGTCACCACCACCTTAATTATTCTATTGTTAGTTGGGGCCATTATTTTACTGGCAGGAAAAACACTACGCCCACATGCCTGCACTCTCTCCACGATGCGATCTAGATTTCCAATCGTTCTGTCCACTCTCCCCACCCGTGACTGTTCATTTTTACTCATGCAGAGAAGAAAGTTCGCCTTTTCCTCCCTCACACCGTTTTCCAGTCCGTGGTTGTGTTCTTTTTCCATTCATGCAGGAGATCATTTTCCCATTCACCATTATTAGATTGTGTAATGATTTGTTACTCCATCGTTGAATCCTGACCATGATATCATCCATAGTTGTGTTGGTTTCATCTTTCTCCCTCATGTAGAGATTGGGAGTCTATTCCTTTCCCATTTTTGGTTTGGGTAAGTCTCCAGCGATTGCAGTGGGGATTGTGTGCTGTGGGCTCATGGTTGTTCATGGGTTGTTGTTTGCCACAATTGTTGGACTATGTATTTCCCATGTGATTTGGCTACTGTAGATTGGTGTGGAATTGTTTTGGCCAGAATAGGGCCAAGAATGATCCAGGGAGTTGTTTTCCCTTGTTAAAGCTTGAATAGCTGTTTTGCTGCATCCATGCAGTGGTTTTGTCCTTAGACTGCATTGGAGTGGTGAATGAGGGCCTAATGTGCTTGATAAACCTGGTGGTTTGGGAACCACACAGACAGAGCTAGTGGCTGGCTTTTTTCTCCATAACCCTTGAATAGAACTAGAAGGGAGATCAGGGTCTAAGGGACTACGTTGCAGAGAAAGGACTTATTTTTTTGTGTTGGGTGTGTGTGGGTGTCCTAGAATCCAGGCTTGTTCTGGTGTAGGTGTCCTTGGCTCTTCAAAGAGTTCATCGGCTTAGCATTTATCCTTTCCCAGCTCCTAGACGGCCTGATAAACCCAACTTTGTTGGCTTGGCTGATCTGTTGTTCACCTGATAAACCCAACCGTTGTTGGCTTGGCTGAACTAGGTATTCTTGTGGTGTTGATATCCATGGCTATGTGTAAGCCTGCTAGTTCATTATTCCTCAGGGAATCATGCCCAACTCGGTGGTGGTAGCATTGCTGAGAGACTAAAGAGCACACGAGGCTATGGTTGGGTGGAATGTTGCAGTGACATAGCTGGTTGCGAGACAAGTTCTTATTAAGATAAGTATTCTTACTTGAATTATGTCTGTAATCATATTTACCATTGATGAATGATAATGTACACAATGATTGCCGAATTGTATATGAATGCATGTTGATTTTCTTCTGCTATGTATATGAATGATTAATTCATCGTAGTATGTTTTATGTTTTAAGTAATCTTGTTACAACATTATATGTATGTGTGTCCATGTTCATGGGGATAGATTCCTAGATGATTGATGTATGGTAGCGTCCTCTTCATTGGTCGGAGGGTTGGGGATGTTACACCTCTAGTTGTGCATCCACTTCCTCCTAATGCGCCATCCTCCTACTCTAGCATGCGAAAAAAAAAGATTATTATTATTATTATTTTCGTGCAGTTCTTGAAGCATCACGTGGTTCTAGGCCTATCCTGTAGGGCTTCAGCCTGCTATCATTCACTAAATTTGGAAGCATTACACCATCTAATGGCTGCAGTTGTACTGCACCTCCTAAAGTAATGGAATTAATGATATATGGACCTAGCCAATGCATCTATAACTTGCCTGGATTTTTGGATAACTTGCTTTCATACATAAGGACCAGGTCTCCTTGCTAGAACTGTTTGATCTTGATATGTCGATCATGCTAAGATTTTGGTTGAGCCTTCTCAACACCCTGGTGAAAAACTACAACAACGAGGTCTTCTTCAAGCTGTACTAACTGCTCCAATCGTTCCTCTAGTGCTGCTTTATCATCCATGCCTGTTGCCACCATTATGTACAAACTTGGAGCAATGTACTGCATAGGAATGCTTTCCTCTTACCCATACACCAATTTGAATGGTGTCTGTCCTCTCAATCTTTTGTAAGTGGTGTGATATGCCCACAAGACTACTAGAATCTTTAAATCCTAGTCATCGTGGTTTGGGTTACACACCTTTGTAAGTGCATGCTCCAAGACCTTGTTGAATGCCTCCACTATCCCATTTGCTTGTGTGATATGGGGTACTCTTCTTATGCTGTATTTGGAGTTCCTATGTTAATACGAAATTGTGCAATTGATGAAGTGACTCCCCTAGTCACTCATAAATATCCTTGGACATCCAAACCAAGTCACAATGTTGTCAAACGATAACCTTAATGCTGTCACAGTGGTGCAATCGATAATGGGTGTGGCCTTCGACCATCTTGTCAAATAGTTTGTCACTGTAATTATGTATAGTGCGCCCTTTGTCTTTCTAGGTGGGTTGATTGGTCCCACAAATTAGGTGGGTTGATTGGTCCCACAAAGTAAACAACCTATTTATCAAATGGCTGCAATGTCACTTGAGGTTCCAATGGAATCTCATCCCTTCTTGAAAATTTTCTAGTTCTTTGACAGACATCACAACTCCACGCATAATCTATTGTATCACTATGAAGAGTGGGCCACCAAAGTCCTTCACGGAGAACCTTCCTCACCATAGCACAACCTCCATAGTGTACACCTACAACTCCTACATGTTTCTCTTCCAATATCTACCCTTGTTCATGTGGTGGGACACATCGTTGTATAATATCGTATAGGCCTAGTTTATAGAGTTGTCTAGCGATCAGCTGGAAATCCATGGCCTTGATAACCAACTTCTTCTTCTGACTTGAAGTCAGCTCCTTAGGTGCATTTCCCGACACCAAAAACTAAATTATCTGCTCATAATAGTCATCATCCATGTTGACTCTAAATAGTTTCACATCACGAAACCCGTCTTCAATATTTGTTGGTTCCTCACCTCTCTCAATTCGGGATAAATGATTAGGGCCAGTGTTCAAGTGACCCTAATTTACAATTATCTCAAAATCAAACTCTTGAAATAGAAGTGGCCAATGACATATATTCCCCCCAACATAGGCTTATTGACCAGGTATTTCAAACAAGAATGGTCTGTGAACATATTGAAATGACCACCCAATAGGTAATGGAGAAAATTTTGTAGTGCATATACCATCGACAGACCTTCCCTCTCTGTGTTTAATTTTTTTTTCTGTAGATGACAAATTATGAATAGGAAAATCGAACAGGTGATCCAGAACTTCCTCCCTTGGCTGCACCAGGACCACACCCAACACAACTGACGATGCATCCACATGTACATGGAATTCCTTATTCCAATTAGGAAAAACTAGTATTGGTGTAGAAGCGATCTTGGCCTTTAGTGTCTCAAAACTTACTTGACACTCTTGAATCCATACAAACACTGCATTCTTCTTTAGCAACCTTTCCATAGGAGATATGATCACAACATAACCACGGCTAAACTTGCAGTAGTATCCTGTGTGCCCTAGTGTCACTCTAAGTTGTTTCACATTTGTTGGTGGTGGAAAAATAAAAATTAGTGCAATCTTCATGGGGTCAACCAATAGTCCTTGCTTGCAAACACTGTGTCCCAACAAGATCCCAAAAGGTGCACACAAAATACACTTCTTTGAATTCAGCACTATCTGATGCTGTCGACATCACTCCAGCATTAGTCATAGGTTGTCTAGTTGGTCCATGATTAACCCATAAACTGCCATGTGATCCATATATACTTATAGAAAAGTTTCAATAAAATCCTTGAATGCAGAGGAAACAAACTGGGAAAATATCGCAGGTGCATTCTTCAGTCCAAATGGCATCACAGTGTATTGGAAACATCCCCATTCTGTAACAAATGTTGTCTTGTGGCGATCCTCTTTGGTGATCCTAATCTGGTGATAGCTAGAAAATCCATCCATGAATGAATCCATTTCTTGTCCTCCTACTCCTTCTAGCACCTCATAAGTGAATGGTGTTGGAAATGGATCATGCATACATGCATCATTCAATTTTCTAAGGTCAACGCAAATCCAAACCTCACCTGTCTTCTTATCTTAGACCACCATAGGACTGATCCATTCCATTCAGTTGATCTCATATTTGAATCTCTCCTTGTATCGTAGATTCAACTGATACATCCCCTTCCTTACTGGTTTGAAATCTGGCTTCAATGAGATCTTCATCTCTCCTAAATCTCGTAGTATTCCCTTCATCTTAGGAAACTTTGTAGGAAACAAATATTGAAATTCATGCAACATATCTGTGATCTTTGCCATGGTCTCTTCATCCTAGTAGTCCCCAACATTTGAAAACATTGGGTTCTCCTTAGTCCCAATGTTAACTGTCTTGATATTTAATGGTTGATTCATTGGATCTGGTGGTATGTCAAGTGCTGCGACATCCCAACTCCCTTCTATTTCCAAAATATTGATGTTCCATAGATCATCACCATCTTTTGGTCCTCCAGTGACATTATAGCATTCCATTATTGACTACATCTGAAAATGTGCATGCGGATCCATGGGGTATGTGACTAGAACTACCTTCAGAACAATGTCACAAATGAGCTGCAGTGCATTATGAACATCTGGATTGCTATCTGTGAAACTGAAGGTCTATGTAAAGAAAACTGTTAACTCTTCCCAAGCAGTGATCTCTCTGCACAAATCAAATGAGATATACCATGATCATGGTATCTCATCCAATGTGTGGACAAAATCATGGACCCACTCATCCTTTGGCCCTGATGCCCACAAGGTCTGACACTCAATTAGATTATCACTAGGACTATTCCGCTCATCTTACCTTCCAGCATGGTACACTTATGCATTGCCAAAGTGAACTGTCATCAATCTTTGACACTGCAAAAAACCAGTGATTGAATTCTTATGGGTCACCCACCAACATGATGGAGTATCTTTCAACGCTTCATCCAATGACAACAACCGATGTGGTTTTGACACCTTATCTTCAAATTCCAATAGAAACTTAGACAAATAAGGTAATCCTTCATATATTGGTAATTTAATACTCTTTGTCGTGATGCAACATAGCGAGTATGTAATCAAGCCACGTTTCCTTAGAGATACCTCATGCATGTGGTTCTTCTAGTTCTCTAAAGCATCATCAGAATCGAAAGACATAGAGCTAGAGCTGCACCAACCAAGTTCCCCATCAACAGTCGGAAGAATGTAATATTCTAAAGTGTTATATGCATGACACCATCCCCTGATAACTTCATCCTTCACTGTCTCAACATACCTTCACCCTTCAGTTGGATTCATAGAAGCGTTGGCTCTAATGTCTTGATTTTCAAAGGTCATCACCTGCTTCTTAAAATTTATCACTGCCATACTGTCATTATCCCATCCAATCCTCAACAATTCGGGATAGGATCCTTGGCCATCAAGAACATTGATAAAGTCAAAATCAACATAAGTATTCATCCCTTCAACTTCCACAGCAAGGTTTAGAACTCACCCAATCGGTGTTACCCTGGCCTAGTTATCTAGTCACAGTTGCAAAGGAGACCAGCTCAGCATTGTGCTCTTTATATTTTTCCATGTCTGCCTTGTCAGAATATTAACATCTAATCCTAGATCTAGAATGAATGAATCTACCTCATAGTCCCCTGTCTGAATATTCATTCACATATCTTTTCCTATGTTTTTCTTATGCAAAGAGTTCACCACAGAGTCCTTTCGCCCCTTAGCAGCTCGATGCAATAGATTCTCCATTTCAACAAGAGCATTGAGATCTCTTTCCATCGACAACCAACTTTCAAAGAAGTTCTGCAAGGTACCAAGCTGTCGCGATGACCCTACTACCAAAGTTGAATCAAAAGCAGTTGGCATTTCATAAACAAGTAACTTACCAATATTTATCCCTATCACATTGTGTACTTCAAAGAATGTATTGTTCTCTACGTTGACATCAAAATACACCTTTTTATTCCCATCCAACCAAATTTGTGGATGTGGGATATCTTCTCCCATCGTCGCACCTTCATGAGTGATGACTGTGATGTCATCATCCTTCGTCCTAGGTTCTCCTGAGATTGTTGCAACCGCTGATCCCAGATTCTGGTTCAATGGTGGGTTCATAGGTTGATTAACATTCTAATTCACAGGTTGGTTCTGATTCTAAACCTGATTTTGGTTTTGTAGCTTTGTTTGGTTCTACAACTAGTTCTGCAATTGCAAGACATTCCCTACCTACCATCTCGTGATCATCTGTGGACAGTTCTGAACAATATGGTCGAAATCGATACAATATGTACACCACTCTTGAAATTGTGGAAAATGTCTCTCATAATGTTCCAACACTCCACAATTAATATTTCACTGGTGCGCGACCTCATCCTCCTCCTCGGCGAAATCCTCCACCTCGCCCTCCTTGGAATCCTACATGAAATCCCCCTTGTTGCTGGTACTATTGTTGATTGAATTGCTGTTGTACGGGATTTGATTCGATTGCTGTTGAACATACTATGCTCGAAGAACATATTGTGAATGTTGTAGAGCCATTTGCATCTGATTGCACTACGGTTGTGGAACAAACTGCTGTTGTAATTGTGGCTACGATACAAACTGCATCTGTGGTTCTGGATACATTGCGAACTGTGGTTGAGGTGGAAGTTGTGCCACCTGTGGATTCTTCTACGATTTTTGTATTGCGTGATGTTCTTCTCCATTCACATATTATGAGTCATACGTTCTTTTTTGGAGAAGGTCATATGCACGACAATCCTTATCCTCATTCCCAACAGACCAACAAAATGTGTAGTATAAGTTCGTCGATTTCGTGACCATCTTCTAGATATATTCACAATATTCATGTCGATGCCCATAAACTTGGAAAATGAGGCACCATGGAATCCACCGCAACTTAATGTGTTCGACGCTCCTGACAATAGGTAGTTTCAAAAATCCAGACAATTATCCTTGGTATGTCCATCTACGCGACATCGAGTACACCACACTTATTCACGATTCTCTTTTCCTTTTTTTATATCTTGCAACCAGAGTGTCTGATTTGTCAGCTGTGTTTGAATTTGGTTCATACCGACCAAATTCTTGCCAACGGGTGAAGCTTCCAACTTCATCGCAATCTCTAGAGCCTCGCTCCGTGTTGCAATATTTTGCTGCATCAATGACAATAGGATATGAGATAGTAGTGTCATGATGAACCATTCCTTATGGTAAATGTCACTCATCTAAAAGATGACTCTTTCCATTAGTGTTTTGAACCTTTGATCAAAATCCCAAACAGTCTCATTTGGATACTGCTTAATCTCCTTCATTTCTGTAATGTATTGCGCTTTAGATTTTGGTTTTCTAAACTCTTCAATTAATCATTTTTCTAAATTCATCCAATGTCTTATCTATAGTCCCCGTAGGAACTTGTACAAATTTCATGAACCATTCCAGTGTGCGACCCCAAATAGCTGTCTCCAATTGGCCCTTCTTGACCTCATCATCCACAGTTTGTCTGATAGTCCATACTGCCTCACATAGGAACCAGTATTGCTCGGGATCGTCAGTACCGTTCCCATGAAATAAAGGTAACTTCACATCATCGCCCTCCATCCTGGGCCTTCTTCCTATAGTCGCTGATCCACTAGTGTTAAATTTTTGTTGCCACGTCAGGAAAGTCGGTGTTGAACTTATGTTTCTTCCTGAGTGTGGTGTAGTGCACGGAGGTGTGGGCATGTTGCTGTTGAGGGTTTATCTTACCTATAAATTTGGTGTATCCTGGTAGTCTTTGTCATCATTGTAGGGTTTATTTGTCCTATGTGGTCTTCCATCACGGTCTTGCATTTCGATTGCAGCTGGACCTTCCCCTATCTTCTTCCTCTTCTCTTGTCGAAACCTTTCTCCTCCTTTCGTAAGACCACTCTGTTCCTCGGCTTCCATCACAATCTCTTAATATCTTGCACCCATCTACCCCATATCACTCCATTCCTCCCCCCTATCTTCGTGACATCCACATCCTCCCCACACCAGGGTTCTACTATTGGATGTGCATCTTCAATATGCCCTTTTTACAGATGAACATCTTAATAGACAATTGCAATGACAAAAGAAACCTACCTCATGACCTGTTGAAGAACTTCTTTTATGCTTCGCTATATGATTTTGTTGTATCAACCACGAACTCGATGATATATCCCTCCAAGATACTGTCAAGCCAGAATTCAACACCCCTTGATTCTTTGTTGTCTATCTACTTGTTGGGTCATAGAAAATCACAGGCAACAACAATAAAGGATTATCCCCAATCAACATTCCCAACTAGCCCGTTGACTATTTGGTGTAGGGAATCCGTCCGGTTTGCGGTCCGGCTACCGTAGGTCAAGGTAACAGAAACAAAGTTTTATCGGTTGCGGCCCGGTTAACCGAGTTTTGTATTTTGAATTAAAAATGCAATGCAAGTGCCTAACTAAATGCAAGGTGATTAGAATGCGAGGAGCCGTCACAATGTGATGCGTAGGTTCTTACCTCTCGTCTTAAGGCGCGCAAGCATTTAAATCACGTACAACAAGTAAATAAACTAACTACCTAAATCTATCCCTAGGGAGCAAGGTTATCATTCGTTAGTGAGTAATACATTTTGTACATGTATTATGAACAGTTACAGACAGTTGATACTTCATTCAAAACACATGAACAATTACAGATATTTAAACAACCAGATAGCCGATTATTTTACGAGCAACAGTTATTACTCACAGTGGAAGAAATCCTAAAGATACTGAAGAACATTTAACAAGAACATAGGTTTAGGAAATTAAGTGCTCTCACAGTAAATGAAACATAGCTGAAAATGAAATAGTTCCTCTTCAACATTATTCATTGAGTCGCATAGATACATTCCACATTTCACTCTCTCCAGTAGGAAAAATTGCAGTTTTCTTTGCAAAACGAAGTAGTTCCTCTTACAAGTAAACATTTACAAAATTTTCCAGGGAAAAAGCCCTTTCTCATTCCTACTTCCCCATATTTAAACTACACTCCCCATCGTTTGGGATTCCCCAGCGTGCGACTTTCCAGTCTCTCCAAACCTTTCAGCTTCCTCTTTTGGTCGTTTTGTCTTCCCAATTATCTTCTGTGTGCGTTCATCTCCCCATTAGTAACCGATAGGTATTCTTAGTTTGTACCTCTCTCGTTTTCTTGTTTTGTCCTTTTATCCTCTTTGTCCTCCTTGTGACCCTTCCAGTTTCGATCTGACCAAGCTAAGCCTTCACTCCGGGTCGCCTCAGCAGCCCGTCGAATTCCTCCTGCAAAACAACTTCAGTGCATCATTCGTTGAAATGGGATTTTAAACATTAAAACTATCTGCTCGGAACGGTCAATCCACAAGAAAATAGCCAGGTGATAGTCTCGAATAATCCTTGGGCGAGAAGGTTATAAATCGGCAGTAGGCAAGGTTTGGGCATCGGACGCTAAACCACTTTCCCGGCAGCAACGACGGATGGGAAAAGACTTCAGGCCTGCGACGGAAAGGGCGGGAAAAATTTAAGTCGGAATTCAAAAGTATTTGACGTCGGAAGCGAAATGGATTTCCTGGCCGCAATGGCGGATGAAGAAAATATATAGTCACGCGATGGACATCGGGGAGCGGATCGTTTCACACTTCGGAAGCTAAAATGCTTTGAGAGCCACAACGGCGGACGAGACAAATATTATAGCCCCCGATTCAACATGAAAGATGCCCAAAAAAATCTAAGTAATGAAAAACTCAAAACATCAACGGTCCAGCTGATTCACCTCAGAGACAATGGGCAACCGATCAGATGGGTTTCTGGCTAGCAGGCCACATTCGATTCTGCGACCAACAACAAAATCTTAAAACATGCATCCTCTGGAAATAGGCCGCAAAATAATCATTAGAATCAAACAGAGCTAAAGCAAGACAAAACCTTCATGGATCAAATGAGATCAGAGCAGATTTAAATGGAAAGGAGGGGCCCCAAAATTTAAGAGATTTGGGGAGAAAAGTTGCAGCAGCAACAACTGGCGATTATCTGGTGAACCCAGCTCTCTGGGCAATTAACCTTTGAGTGACAGACTATTTAACAGCAAAAGCATCATATTGAATTCTTCTAGCAATATGGATTTCTCAAATGACCGAAGTGTGTACCCTTAATCATTGATGACAGTCCAATCAGGGAGAGTGGAAACCAAAATCGTCAAGTCCAGATAACTATGTCGAGGCTGGAGGATGAATTTCATTATTACCTTTGTCTTCAGGTGGCTAAAAGATTTGGACACCATAGGATTGGAGCATATGGTAAACAAAAATATTCATTTGTTCCTCATTCCCATGCCATTTTCACACCTTTCTTGTGCTTTCGGACTTTTGTCCTATTTCGTATGAGTTTGCTCACATGCCTTTCTTACTGAATTTTGATTCAGGATCCTCTATCCCATAGTGTCCTTTTGTGTGAGTGGTGTACTTCAAGTTTCAGCTCACGGACGGAGAGGATCTTTTGGCAATTCAGTACTTATGATTCAGCTCCTGCTTTGATTTATGATGCTTTCATAGGAGTTTTTGACTCTTTATTTGCCTTTTGGCATTCGTTTTTTGGCATGGGATCATTTATATTTAATACACTGTTCACTTTGCTCCTTTCCATGGGTCCTTTGCTATTGCTCCTTAGAACATTTTAAATGTGACGTGGATGGAGCCTCGACATAGTACCCCAGACTCCTCGAATCTGGTTTATTTCACAGGGGTTAAGCAGGACTTCAATGCACTCTGAGTTCTTCAAGAAAACTGCTATACTGGAAGAAATTATTTCATATAAATCAGCAATACACAGTCTGACACCAAAACGTTTATCAAACCCAAAAAATTTCGGATGTATTCCATGCAATCGTAGGTTTAGTCCCTTTATTGAAATCAACGAAACAAGCTAGAACGAAATCAAGAAAAGCAAACTAGAAACATGACTCAAAAGACAGTCGGGCGGATTATTTATGTACAAGACAGCAAAAATAAGACAGACTCAGGAAAAATAAGGTTTGAGAACCAAACTATTTACTGGTAGGTTCTCCTCCCACCCCTGCAGATCTTGCAACTTGTAGGTAGAAGGACCAAGCTTGGCTGCAATCTGAAAAGGGCCTACCCAGACCTGCTGGAATTTGGTATGCTTCCCTTTCTCATCATGGGGGTGGTCCCATTTGAGGACTAAGTCTCCCACTTCAAAGTCTTTCGTCCCAGCTTTATGCTTGTCAAACCATCTCTTAACTGACTCTTGTTGCTGCTTAAAGCATTCTTTGGCTTTCGACCTGGCTTCTTCAGCTTTCAGGAGATTATATATTCTTATTTGTAAAACTTCATCATCCGACCCCCTAGACTCTTGAGCTAGAATGGAAGATGGTAGCATGGATGGCCTCTTTACCGTAGACAAGGGTATATGGGGACACTCCAATTGCGGACTTGGGGGTGACTCTATCAGCCCAAAGGGAATTTGGTAAGGCTGAGTGCCAACTCCTCTGGTTTTCTATTACAGTCTTCTTCAGAATTCTAATGAGGTTTTTATTAGAGGATTCAGCCAGGCCATTCCCTTGCGGATAGTAATTAGTAGAATAATGGAATTTTATCCCTTTATCATGAGCAAATGTAGTCAATTTAATTGATGAAAAGTATTTAGCATTATCAAATACTAACAAAACTGGAACTCCAAACCTGGTCATGATATGATCTTGTAGGAAGCTGATGGCTTCGTCTTCATTTATCTTGCGCAGTGGGATAGCTTCGACCCAGCGAGTGAAATAATCAGTCGCAGTAAGAATGTACTTGTACTGCAGGGATGAATTTGGATTTATTTCCCCAATAATGTCCAGCCCCCATTGCTCAAATGGTTCCATGATCATCACAGGCTTTAGGGGTGCTACCGCTTTAGGCTGTCTTCCACCACACCTTTGGCAAATATCGCACTTTCTGATGTGTGCGTGTGCATCCTTGAAGAGTGTAGGCTAGTAATAACCAGCTCTAAGGACCTTGTGGGCTGTAGTGTCCCCTGAATAATGTCCCCCAGCTGGACCATCGTGCAATTCATACATTACTTTCTTAGCATCTTCTTTCTCCAAGCATCTCAGAAGGACTCCATCGTAGTTTTTCTTGAATAGTATTCCTTCAACAAGTTGATAGGAGGTTGAATTAAGACGCAACGCTCTTCTTTGCTTGGAATTCCAATGTTTTGGCAGCATCCCTGACTGTAAGTAATGTACAAGGTCTCTATACCAAGACTCGGGAGCTGTAAACAAAGGGCATACATCCATTACATGTAATTCGACATCATCTTCCCAGGCTTGTTCTTCATTGTTCCCACTTTTAGTCATCAATTTACATAACCCTTGACCTTTGACTATAGAGGCTGGCTTGAATTCAAGGTCGTACTCTTGAAGAGCTGTTACCCAGTTTCCCCTCCTTTCTCCTAACTCTTTCTGTATGAGAAGGGATCTTACAGCTGGGTAGGGGACTATTACCTTGGTTCGATTCTTTAATATATAAGGCCTGAATTGCTTCACTGCCTTAAACACTGCATAAGCTTTCTTATCAATGGCCGGGTAATTTAACTCAGCCCCCTGCAGACCAATACTCATAAAGGCGATTGGGAATTCATCCCCCCCATCTTCCTTTTGTGTGAGTATAGCTGCCAGTGAATCATCGGATGCAAATGTATACATAATAAAGTATTTATCAAAGTCGGGGCTTTTCAAGGAGGGAGCGTGTGCAAAAACAATTTTAATTTTGCTGAAAGCGTCTTTCTCAATATCAGTCCACTTAAATTGTGCATTTTGTTTGACCATCTGTTGTAGTGGTTTGACAGTCTAAGTGAAATCAGGCACAAACCTTCGTACAAAATTTATGGTTCCCATAAACGATTGCATTCCTTTTTTATTATGGGGCATGGGAATTTGTTCAATGGCCTTAATTCTTTCTGGGTCTATAGATATACCCTTCTTTGAAACTATGTGCCCCAGTAACTTGCCCTCAGTGACGGCGAACACGCACTTCTTAGGATTGAGGGAGATGCCATATTTCCGACAGCGTTCGAAAATTTGCTTTAGGTGAAAAGCGTGCTCCCCTCTTTTCTTCGAGAATATTGTAATGTCATCAAGGTACACCACAGCGCTTCGTCCAATTAGTCCACGGAAAGCTATGTCCATAGCTCTCTAAAATGTCGCTCCAGCATTAATTAGTCCAAATGGCATCCTTCTATAGGCAAAAGTTCCCCATTTTGTCCTGAACGTTGTCTTTAATCTGTCTTCTTCGGCTACCAACACTTGATTGTAGCCAGAGAACCCATCTAATAATGAAAATAGTTCAGAACCTGAAACCATTTGTAGCAGCTGCTCCATGGGTGGAACGGGATAGTTATCTTTATCCGATGCATGGTTTAAGTTCCTGAAATCCACACACAATCTGATTTCTCCTGACTTCTTTCTGACTGGTACCAGAATTGATACCCACTCAGAGTGTCTGACTTTAAAAATGATTCTAGCATCCAACAATTTCTTTACCTCACTCTGAATAAGTGGTTCCAGTTTTGGATGCATTTTCCTCAAGGGCTGCTAATATGGCTTGACTCCCACCTTGATGGGAACAACGTGCTTGATGATGCTGGTATCGTATGTCTTTAACTCTTGGTACGTCCAGGCAAAGACATCTTTGTATTGCTTAAATAGATTGATGAACTTGTCTCTTTCTGTCGGCAAACAACATTTGCCGAGATTCATGAACTTAGGTGCCGTTTCAGTCCCCAAATTTATCAGATTGAACTGTAGAGTTGAGCTGTGAGTCTTCACGTTGGCGGGTCTCCTAAAATTTTCATTCAAGTCAAACATATTTTCTAACGTTCTGACCCCTTTAGGGATGAAGTTATCAAATTTCATCTCGGCCTGGTGTTCTTCATCATCAATAATTGCTCGTTTGAATACCTCGTCATTTGTTAAACATTCTATAATTTGCTGGTCATCATCGAACACATGCAGGTTGGTAATCATATCCGGTACTGAAGGCCTGAAAAGAAATTCAACAGTACATCGATTATTTGAGGGTACAAGCCTAGCGACCGAAGTAGCTAATAAGTCAGCTGCTGCGTTTTTAATTCTTGGGATTGAAATAATGTTGAATGCATTAAAACATTTAAGAAGGTCCCATACCTCATTCTGGTAAGCTTTTAAGTGAGGAGAAACGCAGTGGATTTGATTCCGGATTTGTTTCACAATAATTTCATAATCCCCAAAAACTTTTAAATTACTTACCTTCAAGTCAATCGCTTTCTTGAGTCCCTGCACCAGTGCTTCATACTCAGCTATATTATTAGTACATTCAAACTCTAATCTACATGAAAGGAAATGTTTATTCTTCTATGGGTCAATTAGGACACAACCGGCCCTTGCCCCTTCTAATGTCTTAGAGCCATCGAAAAATAAAGTCCAAAAATCATTAACTATTGAAAATGAATCTACTCCTACTGCTAAGTCTACTATTTTACAATCAATATCGCCAGCTTGCGAGAATCCAAGGAGATCAGGCTGGGTATCAGATGGGTTGCCAGCTTCTTCCGCTTGATAATTCCCTGGTTCCAACTCAAGAAAATAATTTCCCAATACAAAATCCACAGGTATATTCTTCTGATCCAGTTGGGTAACATTGTACTTCATGTGGGGTTCTCTTAGAATCTTGATCTGGTTTGGACTCCCCTTGTATGGATACCACAGGTGCGACCAATCTGAAGTGAAATATCCATTTAATTTGGCTGACCAATCTCTACTCAGGACCAGACCGTAAGCGTCTGGTATATCAGCCACTATGATGTTAATAACTTGGCATACTTTGTCATTGGATGCCAGACGGATTAGGACGTCTTTCATCTCACCAATTACCTTAACGTTTGTCCTATCCAACTGAACCACCCTCCACGTGGTTGGTATTGGCTGCCCATTTATCTTCTTACATACTGATATGGGCATGACATTAATGGACGCCCCCGAATCTACCAGACAATTGTGCACGTTATGATTAAAAATTTCAAACGTTAGGAGGAAAGGTAGATGCTTAGCTTTAGACTCACCTCCAATGCTGGTTTCTCCAATTTCTTCTTCGTCCTGAGGTAGATTGTCAGTGGGCAGTTTGTCATCTGACGCTTCAAGTGCTTTCAACAATCTCTCTTTTTGATGCGGCACTTTGCACATTTCGAATAGTGGAACATTCGCTTTTACCTTTTTCAAATCCTCCACGATGTCATAATTCATCGGCTGTCCAATTGGATGTGGTTTGTCAGTATTTCCTTCACTTGGCTTGGCTGTTGTATCATCCTGTCTAGGACTTTGGCTGGTAATCATGAATTCTAGCATCTTATCAGTCAAGGCTTTATTTTGAAACTTCTTCTTAACATTTCTCTACAGCCTTCTGATCTTTGGAAGAATAAGACTGCCGTCCTTAATCACTCCTTGGCTTCTTGTGGCCACGTTGGTCTCCATAACACCCCGGTATCCCTGAGTGTTTCCTTCTTCAGCATCAAATAATGAGACTGAATTCCATAATGACAAGGTCTCCTTTTCCTGATCTTCATTAGACGTAGAGGCAGAATTTTCTTTTCTTTCTTCATCTCCCTCTTTTGTTAACCTAGAATCCAGTAGTTGATTCATCACTAGCATCATAGAGTTTATCCATTGCGGACAATTTTTTTCGGAGTGGGGCTGTTGGTGGAAAGTGCAAAAATTATCCATGCCGACCTCTGTTAGATTCATGGACGCAGCATTGTGAGGAGGAGGATTAGAATGGTCCTTATCCTCTCTTTTCTCATAATATGTCTTATAAAACCTTTGTGGCTCCTTTTCTTTTTCCATATCTATGATCTTGTTGGACAACTTCTGCATCATCTTGGCCATATTTTCCAGATCTGTCGACTTTTCTTCCTTAGGCTTAGCGAACAACAAGGATTTTCTCCCCGCACCTTTCTCTCCTGATTGTTCTGGATAATCTTCAATACTTTCTCTTTCCGCTTCCACCACTTCTGCCTCTTCATAGGTCTCTGTCAGAGTAGGCTTGGCCCTACCTTTCGAAAACATGGCCAAATCAGGACCCAAAGTTGAAGTATAGTACTCAATCAGTACTTTGTCTGAAGGCTTATCTGTTTCAGAGAAGTTCTTAAGATATGCTACAAACCTTTGTGTGAAACTGTGCACTTTTTCCTTTTTCTCTTTCTTCAATGCACATAGTCCTTTCATAAGGGCAGCATGAGTCTTTTGGGTCTCATACTTACTTCTAAAAATCCTCTCAAAGGTGTCCCAGTCCGGAATCGAGTTAGCAGGCAACCCAAAATACCATGAAGCTGCAGCTCCTTTAAGTGTATGTGGGAAAAGTCGACATACTACATCTTCATGCTCCCCAACCCTTAAACCCTCTATTTCCAAGTAGAAACTCTGCAGATGATCATCCACTAGGATCTTCTCATTGGGGTCAAATTTAGGCAGCAATTTTTCGAAGGATTGGGGTAAGTCATGTAATGGAGGTGTTAGATTTAGAGGTGATCTGGCTCTCCATGCAGGTGGTGGATTTGGTGGGTTGGGGGGTTGGTTTGCATTTACACCAGTCATGAGTCGGGGTGGAGAGTGAGGGGGTGAACCCATAGGAGTTTGAGAAGGAGAACTGTAAGGGGTATCTAGGCCTTCTTGGTTCAAAGGTAATTCAACCTCCTGCAGAGCAGTCTCTACAAGTTCTTCCCAATCTCCAACCAACACTGAATCCTCTGCAATAGGACGGTCTTTCTTCTTGTATTCTCTTCTAGGTAAGTCAAGGATAATTGGAAGCCCTCCAAGCTTCTTTACATATGCCCAGGTGTGTCTTCTTAGGTTGTTAACCACTTCATTACCAACAGCATATAGATGTTCTCTGTTTTCTTCCGGGATTGGATTATGGAACCCACTTTTTTCGGAACTATCACCTGTGGAAAATTCTCAGAAAAACGGGTTTCCTCGGCCAGCCATGCACTGGCGGCCCTCCTTCTAGCACCAAAACTGTTGGGGCCTGGAAAATCGCAGGCGACAACAATAAAGGATTCTCCCCAATCAACGTTTCCAACTAGCCTGTTGACTGTTTGGTGTAGGGAATCTGTCTGGTTTGAGGTCCGGCTACCGTAGGTCAAGGTAACAGAAACAAAGTTTTACCGGTTGCGGCCCGGTTAACTGAGTTTTGTATTTTGACTTAAAAATTCAATGCAAGTGCCTAACTAAATGCAAGGTGATCAGAATGCAAGGAGCCATCACAATGTGATGCGCAGGTTCTTACCTCTCATCTTAAGGCGTGCAAGCATTTAAATCACGTACATCAAGTAAATAAACTAACTACCTAAATCTATCCCTAGGGAGCAAGGTTATCATTCGTTAGTGAGTAATACATTCCATACATGTATTATGAACAGTTACAGACAGTTGATACTTCATTCAAAACACATGAACAATTACAGATATTTAAACAACCAGATAGCCGATTATTTTACGAGCAACATTTATTACTCATAGTGGAAGAAATCCTAAAGATACTGAAGAACATTTAACAAGAACATAGGTTCAGGAAATTAAGTACTCTCTTAGTAAATGAAACATAGCTGAAAATGAAATAGTTCCTCTTCAACATTATTCATTGAGTCGCATAGATACATTCCACATTTCACTCTCTCCAGCAGACAAAATTGCAGTTTTCTTTGCAAAACAAAGTAGTTCTTCTTACAAGTAAACATTTACAAAATTTTCCAGGGAAAAAGCCCTTTCTCATTCCTACTTCCCCATATTTAAACTACACCCCCCATCGTTTGGGATTCCCCAACGTGCGACTTTCTAGTCTCTCCAAACCTTTCAGCTTCCTCCTTTGGCCGTTTTGTCTTCCCAATTATCTTCTGTGTGCGTTCATCTCCCCATCAGTAACCGATAGGTCTTCCTAGTTTGTACCTCTGTCGTTTTCTTGTTTTGTCCTTTTTTGTGCTTTGTCCTCCTTGTGACCCTGCCGGTTTCGATTTGACCAAGCTAAGCCTTCACTCCGGGTCGCCTCAGCAGCCCGTCGAATTCCTCCTACAAAACAACTTCAGTGCATCATTCGTTGAAATGGGATTTTAAACATTAAAACTATCTGCTCGGAACGGTCAATCCACAAGAAAATAGCCAGGTGATAGTCTCGAATAAGCCTTGGGCGGGAAGGTTATAAATCGACAGTAGGAAAGGTTTGGGCATCGGACGCTAAACCACTTTCTCGGCCGCAACGGCGGATGGGAAAAGACTTCAGGCCTGCGACAAAAAGGGCGGGAAAACTTTAAGTCGAAAGTCGGAAGTCTTTGACATCGGAAGCGAAATGGATTTCCTGGCCGCAATGGCGGATGAAGAAAAGATATAGTCACACGATGGAAATTGGGGAGCGGATCGTTTCACACTTCAAAAGCTAAAACGCTTTGAGAGCCGCAACAGCGGACGAGACAAAGATAACAGCCCCCGATTCAACATGAAAGACACCCGAAAAAATCTAAGTATTGGAAAACTCAAAACATCGACGGTCCAGCTGATTCACCTCAGAGACAATGGGCAACCGATCAGACGGGTTTCTGGATAGCAGGCCACATTCGATTCTGCGACCAACAACAAAATCTAAAAACATGCATCCTCTGGAAATAGGCCGCAAAATAATCATTAGAATCAAACAGAGCTAAAGCAAGACCAAACCTTCATGGATCAAACGAGATCAGAGCAGCTTTAAATGGAAAGGAGGGGCCCCAAAATTTAAGAGATTTGGGGAGAAAAGTTGCAGCAGCAACACTACTACAACTCCTAGATCAATTATGGGGTACAGGACGTTGGATCACCTCCTCATAAATTTGTCTTGCAATTGGTCAATCGTGCCAACCACTCATACAAGATGACTGGGAATTTAGAGAACAATTAATCATGTGGATCGTCATGTATGTACTCTACCTTCCACTTATCCGTCGTCAGTTTAGGGTTCTGATTTTCTTTCTCAGAAAAATATCATAGCTTTTGATCAAACCAATCTTGGATTTCTGGTCTCGTCGGATGCCACAACATGTCCTCCCTGCTCTTTGTACTAAGGTCCTGCCAACGGAACCATTTGTAGACAAAACCCAATCGACATGGTTCCACCTCTCTGTCAACATCCAAACCACCACGATCTCCTTGAGTTCTGGCTCAGATAGGTCTTACCCCATTCAGAAACACCTTCATAGTAGATGAAGTCTCACCCGAGATGTTCAAGGGAGAGCTATGTAACCAATTTTCCGTGGAATGAAGGAGGATTATGTGCATTTACTTATTAACTGATCATAACATTTATTCCATAGATCTAACCATTCAACTTATGCATTTAACAGTATCATATAATGATTTAACAGATCACATTACCATAACTAAATCACAACAAAAGATTGATGCACCATCAGATCTAACAGGATCTCATCAAAAAAATCGCATCATTCACGTATTCATGTCGCAGATACACATTACATTCATATTTGGATCGCAGAAAACAAGAAAAAAGGGAAATAGGAAAATACACAATGATTCTTCTCAATCTTCGTCATGTCATATTAGCTTTCGCAAAAAAACACAGATTCTCCAAAATAGTTCTTCAGTGCATAGATCATCAGATCTCAATTCATGTAGATATTACTTAACATGTGCATCAACCTCACACAATCAGTTCATATCTCAATAGTCACAATCCTATATCTACTTATAGGCTTGTGCCTTTACATTCATGGTCCACTTAACTAATTGCTTAACTACTTCTTAACAAAATCTACAAAAGAATGACCGCAATCCAAAAAATCTGGTTCAAAATGACCAAAATACATAAAACAATATAACTCCGACTTACACGTCATTTTCCACCTTGCGCGACATCTTTGACCTTGCGCAACACTCACGATGTTGCATGTTTGACTTATCCCAAAACATCCTGCCAACAATTTACATTGAGGATATGTTTCCTATGATTTAAGACTATGCAAACCAATAATTGGTTTCATTTGTTTTTTAACAATGTAACACCGATGATGGTGTTGGTCTTAAGGGAAAGGAGAAAGTAACATCCATGTTCAATACCCCTGTTTTGGTTATGTATGAAATGTAATGCTGATACACAAGTTGTTGTGTGGTTAGACCAATGTACAGTTTAACTCTAATAAAAATATAAATATCTGGCTTTGGTGGTGGCCCAATGCTAAAGAGATGGGAGATAGGTGAATTCACCAAGGTTGTGGTAAAGGTTTGGTAGAATGCCCCAGGGCGTTGTAAGATGACCTTGCTCATTTTTGGGAATCCTTAAGGGTTGAATCCTTACCTTATATCCTAATCCTTTTATTTTAATCTTGAAACTTGTCTTAAGTTCTAAGTGGGTTTCGTATATTAGTTAGGTGAGGATTAGTGGTTTCTATGACATGTTTCCTATGTAGGGAAGAATTCACATGCATGATGGTAGTGATGTGGTGATGAGCTAGATGAGGAAGAAATTAATGAAGTGGTATAGGTAGAGAACAACATCCTGATGGAAGAGGGGGTGGGTAGCAGACCTGTCCATGAATGCATGTTTCCTATGTAGGGAAGAATTCACATGCATAATGGTAGTGATGGGGTGATGAGCTAGATGAGGAAGAAATTCATGAAGTGGTATAGGTAGAGAACACCATGCTGATGGAAGAGGGGGTGGGTAGCAGAACCATCCATGAATGCATGAATCTAGAAAGAGGGGCACATTTGATCCAAGTGGGAGTTTGCGTTGAGCCATGTGTGGTGTGTGATACCTGAACCAAAGTAACCATAGGGTCAATAGTTAATTTCATTCAATATGAGATACATTGATTGTATTTGTTTGGTGACTCATGAGTCGAGGACTTAAGATCTAGGACACGATTCAGTTTTTATGTCTGATGTATCACTAGATATCCTATACATCTTATATATCGGTGTTCTTTCCATATTCATGTAGGATTGTGTTTATGTGATGTTATTGTTTCTTTAGATGCTTAGAAAACTAAAAAATGAATATTTTTGTATTTTTTTTACTTGTTGATACATTTCCGATCTTTGTTGACATTTTTGCCGATAAATCTGATAATTTCTTTTTGGACCCTCAATGATATATTTGCTGATACGATATTTGTAACACTGCTTCAAACTCTTTGTTGAATATTGAGAATGATATAGAAGAAAAATAGTTGGCTTATTTAGCGCTAATAAGGTTGCAAGTTTAATTGTGTTTGCTTAGCCATTTTATACAGACTAATAATGTTTTCTTCCTCAAAACCATCTCATCTCCTCTGATATTCTTAGTAGAAAGTCTTCAACTTCTACACGCTCATACCAATTATAATTTCATGAGATTCTCATACCATTTAGAAGCATAACAACCATGGTTTCACATATTTCCTTCATAATCCAAGAGATAAAAATGCTCATAACATGGGAAAGTGGAGGAATCATCCATTATTAATGCATACTAAATAAAGATTCTCCAAAAATTTGCACAGGATAAACATTCCTTGCATATAAAGTATTCAACTTAAGATTAACATGAGATATTTGTAAATAAGCATGGACGAAAATATAGTACCTGCAAATGAAAAGTGTTAAAAGGTCAATTCACCTATGCGCCATTTTTTTGTTGTTGGTGGTGATATTGGATCCTATATAAGAAAAAGAAAAGAGGTGCATAGGTTACATACATTTACATAACACAAGCACACCAAAAAATATATATATAAAAATGTAACGTCCCCTTCCATCAATCCAATGCAAGGAAGGAAACATTAACCAAACTACCGGGCTTATTGACAAAACTTAGACCCAGTCCATTTCTTTGGAAATGCAGGGTTAAATAAAACTCGTGCATACCTATTCATACTCAACAAGCACAGCGGAATTAAACACTATGTATGCACACAGTTTCATCATGCAATCAACATGTAAACATCAATCATTAATTAAGACATTGCAGAACATGGGATTAATACAACTCAATTAGTAAACACAATGGAATAACCATATTAACATACAAGTAGAAGGGGATGCTTCAGCCTATTTCCTTCAGGTAGAATAGTGAAACAATCACATAATAATCAATTCCATTCTCATGCTATGCACAAGCATCATACCAACTAACTTAAGATAATCATTTCATCCAAGTAACATAAGTAATTTAACGCACAGGGAAAACCAGATAAACATCATTCAAACCACAGAGAATACTTATCTTTGAGATGAAACTGTCCAACAACTGGCTATGTCAGAGCAACGTTCCACCCAACCATAGATCTTTGTCCAGCCTCTATTCTTTCAGCTGAGAGATCACCCCCGAGCTGGGCTGTGTATCCACTAAGGAGGAACTAGATGGGCTCACTCACAGCCATGGGTTCACTCAAATGGTCATGCACATCCAACACAAGGAAGGTCCCCTTCTCTGCTACACAGTCCTTCAGGCAACTCTTCCCTCCAGTTCTCTTCAGGATGGGCATAGAAAGGTCCAGCTGCTAGCTTCTTGAGATTTCAGCCTTCACTGGGTTTATCAAGCAAACCCAACCTCTGTTCCAACATCCACACTTGGATTTCTCACCATTCTGTCAACGAATAACTCAAATCCGTCACTGATTTTCTGGGCTGCAAAAACTGGGTTTTCCCATGGATTTCGAGGTAGCTAATGCTCCCAAATTCTCCCTAAGGTTCATACCTATGGATTCCCCATTGGATTTTACTGTCCAATACCAAATCTGGGCATTTTTGGCTCTTCAAAACGTGGGTTTTTGCACAGTTGCGATTTCTGGTTTTTCATCCTGCTGGGAACTCGTTTTTTTTTTTTGGATGGGAAAATGATGCTGGGTCCTTCCACAATGGAATGGGGATGAGAAAGAAGCAATCCCCAAGAGGTAGAGTGACTTGTGGTACAAGAAAACAGAGCCCATACTCTGCCATACGAATTTCTGGGCTGCCCATGCTCCATTAAAGCCATGGATTGTTTTTCTTCAACCACTTCCTTACAACAGAGTTAAATGTCAACAAGGAAAGTCAAATGGGTTATCACAATGACATATGGCAGCTTATGGTTCAATACCACAACCCCTTCACCACTCCCTAGTGGATACACATGGCCCCTTCTCATTCGTTGCCTCCATAGTCAGTTTTGGTATTTTATTGCTTGATGTTTATTTACATCATTTTTACAATGTTCCACGGCTAAATAGCACATGGGTAACATCATGCCCAATGCTTTGCCATTTTAAATAAAATATGAACATATACTAACGAGGCCTTGGCCTTGAGCTCCACGCTAGGTATACATACATCACACAAACGGGGTCAAACTCGGGGACATTACAAAAAACACATATACATTCACGTTTCCATTTATACATGCTTTTTTATCACACATGCACACCTCGAAAACAATAACAACACACATACATTCATATTTACAAATGGGTCATTTAACTTATTTACACGCAATTGGAATTGGCTTGTCTAGAACTTAACCATTTATAACTAATACATGGTTAAACTTATTTACACGGAATTGGAATTGGCTTGTCTAGAACTTAACCATTTATAACTTGTACATGGTTAAGCATATTATAGTTTAAAGTTAAAAATAAGGTATTACAATTTCATTTAAGCAAATAAAAAAGCTTAAAGAATTTGAACTAAATAAATAAGGAAATTATAGATTAATAATTCTAATAACCTAATTTAAGGATATTATAGATTAATAGCTAAATATCAAATCCACGCATGTATAGAGTAATATTTAAACATTTAATTAAATTTAATATTTTAGCTCATATATTAAACCATCTCTACTAAATTGCATACATGCTATTATTCATTGGAAAACCAATGCCATATGGGTTGAGATTTAGGGTTTAAGAAAGAGATAAAATGTAGAGTAATATTTAAACATTTAATTAAATTTAATATTTTAGCTTATATATTAAACCATCTCTATTAAATTGCATTGCATACATGTTATTATTCATTGGAAAACCAATGCCATATGGGTTGAGATTTAGGGTTGAAGAAAGAGATAATATGTGATTCAACATATTAAATTGTATTAGGAGGGTCACATAGTTTTTAAAACTAAACTAAGCGTATAATTACTCCAAGTGGTTCAACCAACCAACTTTTTTGTTTGTTTGTTTGGGGAGAGTGTATACAATATTTATCTTTGTGAGTTTTTTTTTATAAAAGTGAAGCATTTCACAACGGATCATGGTGATATATTTGTAGTGTGTATACCTTGTAGAACTTATCGATGAATAATGAATAAGGCTCTAAGTAATGTTAGATACATAGGTAACATATAGGGACCACCATACTATGTTAAAATATCATTTCGAAGATCTCACAAATGTTGCTTGGAAACTTGTTTATTTTGATGATTCTTCTCTATTGTAGGATGATAAAAGAGTTTCCTGGGTGTTGGTGGAAATAAAATTCTTCCTTGGTCTTCCGAAATAAGTTTATATAATTTGGGGGGACAAGGTTACTATCCAAAGGCTTGACTTGTGGAAAGTTCATTTTCGAGTTTCCTGGGTGCTGGTGGAAATAAACTTCTTCCTTGGTCTTCCGAAATAAGTTTATATAATTTGGGGGGACAAGGTTATTATCCAAAGGCTCGACTTCTGGAAAATTCATTGTCGCTGTCATTCTTGTCATAATTCTGGCCACTTAAAGAAGGATTTCCCTGGTTCTTTGTCCTCATAGGTTTTGTCTAATAATGAGAATATTGGCTTAGTTAATCCACCTAGGCATTCTCTAGATCCAAAGTTGGAGTCCTTAAAATTGGATGTTCAAGGTTTGAGGATGGATTTTGAATGTAGTGGACCCTTAGGGTAAAATAAGAAACCTTTCTTTTTTGGGTAAGATAAAATATATTTTTTATGACTCTTAGTTCATAGGAAATTGAACTTTTGGATAGGATGAAGGTCATTTAATTTTGGTTCTAAGTATTTGGGTAGTATCTCCATTTGTTACTTTACTTGTTCCTTCAAAGAGCGTTTTTTCACACGATGGGGTTAGTTGTGAGTCCATAAAGGATCTAGGTATCGATAATTTTAGTGTTGTTGGTAGTAAAAAGGGTTTTAGAGTTGATTAATAACCTTCCTCAGGGCCATGTTGATTTGGATGTGAGGGAAGGGTCTCGGGAGTTGTTATATACTTTTGAACCACAATCTATCCCTATGTTAATCCTTCTTCTTTGTTATTTTCTTAGGGAGGAATAAATGAGGAGTCAATGGTTGTGGTGACCAAAGACGAGAAAGATTGTTCAAACCCTAGGGGTGGCGCTAGTGGCCTTAACAGTGTGGTAAAATTTCTTATTCCCTCGTATAAATAGCTTCTACAAAAAACCTTTATGTTAGTTTTTAAGCTTATATCCTCTCAGAAGATGAGAAGTTCAGTTGTTTCTCCATTATTAACCCAAAATATCATGATTTGTAAGAAATTAAACAAGTATAAGAAAGGGGTTGTGCAAGGAGGATTTTCTTTTGCGGGTGATCTTGGTTCTCAACCTGTGTTATTTGACTCTAATGAATTTGTCTCGAATGTTGAAACACATGGCAGAGTTTTGTATGTTTCTTCTTGGGCCCTTAGAGAAAGTAAGCCCATTATGTATAGTTTCTACGTGAAGGTTTTATATTTAAACATTAGGGGGTTGGTGGAATTCATTAATTCAATTCCCTTAAAAGTTTGCTTGAACTAGAAAATCTAGATATTGTCATAATCCTAGAAACTATGGTGTTGGTCTCTAATGCTCAAGATATTTAAAACTTCTTCTAGGGTGGGAGTGTTGTTTTGTCGATGCTCTTTGACTCTTAGGCAGCTTTCTGTTAGCTTGGAATCCTAGAGTAGATAAACTTATTTATTTTTAAACTTGTGCATGTATTCTTGTAGAAGGTCGTATTAGAGATATGGATCATGTGTTTAAATTCCTAAATTGTTATGGACCCTATTATGAAAGACATGAATTTTGAGGTGAGGTTGTTGACAATGGTTTAATAAATGACCATTCTTTGATTATGGAAAGGGATCTAAACATAGTCCTTTCAACAAGGGAGATATGGGGTCCTTATTCTAGGACATATCCTTTGGTTGGTTTCTTTAGCCATTTATTTAATGATTCAAAGTTTGTTGATGTATAAATGTGTGCTTAGGGAATATCGGTGTGGAAAAGTTCCTTGATCGTTTTCTCATGGCGGAAATACTTGCTAATAAGGTAGGTAGATTCAAGTCTTGGGTTGTCAATGTTAATATTTTATATCATATGCATGCTTTTATTCAGGTGGAAGGGACCTCAGATAAGGTTCATTAACCATTCAAATTTAATCATGGATGGGTATATTTTTATGATTTCAATTAGATGATCATAAATAAGAGGATGCATCTCATCCATTCAATTGAGGTTTTAGCATTGAATCAACTAACTTTTAAATTGAAAGAGATAAAAAGTGAAATAATTCTTTAAGAGAAGAATAATTAGTAGTCTATGAAAAAATATTTAATTAATGTAGAATTTGAAGTACACTCTTTTTATGTAAGCAATTCTATAGGTGTCATTTCTACCGATGAAAAGAATCGATTGGGGGTTTTGAAATATCGAAAGAATAATATTTTGCAGATGGAAGAGGAAGCTTGGTGCATTAAGAGTCAGACCAGTTGGTTCAGACAATGTGATAGAAATACACACTTTTCCATAAATGTTTGGACCAGTGCAGGATCCATAATTCTATTTGCGAAATTAGTGACTATAATGGATTTTATATACCTAGTAAACACGATCTGGAAAAACATGTAGTTGATCACTTTCATCCACTTTTCCAAGATCCAAGTTTAAGTTATATTGGGGAGAAGATGCAGGCGATCCATAATTCCCCCCATTCCTTTTCTGAAGATGTTTCTATTAGTGTTGGAGGTTCTGTCTAATTGAAGGAGATTGAAGATATACTCAAAATTTTCTCTAAATCCGAAATCATTGGGCTAGATGGTTTAACAGTGGAGTTTTTTCTACATTTCTTTGATTTTGTGTGGGGCGATATTTTTAGGGTTGTTGAAGAGTCCAAGGTTAAAGGAAACATTTTAGGTGCTTTAAATGCTACCTTTATTGATCTAATCCCAAAATATAATGTGCATTATTCTCGAGTGATTTTAGACCTATATCACTATGTAACTTGCTTTACAGAATTATAGCTAAGATAATTGCTAATAGCATGAATAGTAGGTAATGGTTTCCAAGTTCGATTAGGTCACTGACACTTTTGAGGTGGTGATTCGGGATATATTTTGTCCTAATCTACTCTTTCAAATTTGAATATTTTTGACATCATATTTTTATCTCAAATGAACATTTTGAATCATGGTACATCTGATAAAAATGATTGGTTGTTGTCTTATGATCTAGGATTAGTTGGTGAGTTTGTTGTAGAATGGGATAATCATATTAAGAGACTTAACCACTGTGGCATTAGGTTATCAGATCAACATGATGAGATTGTTTGGTTGTGAAACACTTCTTCAGTTCAGGTAATGCTTGTTTGGATTATGAGGATTTTCTGTATTTTGATACTATCTTGGAAATAAAATAGTGAGATTATATCTTATGGAATCAGGTCACTCCTCTAAAAGTTCAATTGTTCTATTGCCTAGCTTTAGAAAATAAAATACTTACTTGGGACAATTTAAGGAAGAGGGGCTTTACTGAGCCAAACATTTGTTCTCTATGTAACTGTGAAAAGGAAATGATTGATAATTTTTGTGTTAATTGCTCATTTATCCAATAGTTTTGGAAATAAGTTATCCAATTATTAAATATTACTAAAAGTTGGGATAATATTTCCTTTGAATATTACCTTTTTAGATGGAGTACAATTGTTGTTTCTTATGCAAATCCTCCTGTCTTTGTTATTTGGGGAATTTGGAAGCTAAGAAATCATGTCATTGTTAAAAATGGGAAGAAGGATTGTAACTGTTTGGGTACATAGGGTACTCCCAAAAGACCGAACACCTTGAGCAACTGCTTCACACAAATAGATCACATATCAACACACCGATGTTTGTCACGTGGTTAAAAACCTCGAGAGGGAAACAGTCCACAGCCCCAACCAAATAGCTACTTGGAGCAATTTATTATGCAAAAGAAACAAAGTTACATGAGATTCTCATAATCGATCAACTAGCCAAGGACCCTCTATGCTCTTTAAATAGAGATCATAGACCAATCGGGTGTTAAGCAACGAATCAATGGTAGGTATGATCTAAGAGAAGTTGAATCATCGGATTACTCTATGTATAGAACATATCATGACTGTCGGATTAGAATATTTGCAAATGCATGCTAATGAATGCTAAAGAAAAATACTTTTACTTAATGGATATATTACACAAGTTGATCTTAACTAACTCCTAAGTGTCTAAATATCCTAACATCCCCCCTTAAGAACAACTTGGGATAGGATTGAAGGATTTACAAAAGTGACACTATTAGGAGAAGGAAGGAGGCATTAGAGCCTATCCCCCCTTAAGGACACATTCCTGAACTCCTAACATAGACCGAAGTTTATAAAACTTCGCTTCTGTAAGAGACTTGGTGAAGATGTCTGCAACTTGATCATTTGTAGGGCAATAGAGAACTTCAATAACACTATCATGAATAACATTTCTGATGAAGTGCACGTGTAGCTCAATGTGTTTGTTGTGCTGATGTAGAAATAGATATTTACCAAGCTTGATGGCACTTTGATTGTCGCACCAAAGTGGAGTAGGATGTTGTTACTCGAATCCAAACTCTGAAAGGATATGTCAAAGCCATAAAGCTTCCTGTCTGGCATTAACTGTAGCTGGATATTCTTCTTTTACTAAAGAAAGAGCAAGAGCTTGTTGTTTATTATAATCCCAAGTGACAGGTCCAGATTCTAGACTGAAAACATAACCCGCAGTAGAATTTCAATCATCAAGATCACCGACCCAATCTAAATCAGTGAAACCAACCAACAAAGGTTTCCCCCCTATACTGTAATGAATCTCAAATTGAATTGTACCTCGAATATATCAAAGTATTCTTTTTGTTGCTTTCTAGTGACTTTCATGAGGAGTTTGCATATAATGGGCAACAGGACCAATGACAAAGGAAAGGTCAGGATGGGAATGAGTCAAGTATAAAAGACTACCAACAAGCTGACGATACAAGGTGGCATCTACTTCAGGGGAAGTACAAGTGGTAGAAAGTTTGACTCCAAAGTGGAAGGGAGAAGAGGCTGGTTTACAATCTTCCATGTGGAAGTGATGAAGAAGGTCACAAGCATACTTAGACTGGGAAAGAAAGATTCCTTCTTTGGTTTGCAAGACTTGGAGACCAAGAAAATAATGCAAATGTCCTAAGTCTGACATTTCAAAAAATTTCTTAAGATTGGATTTCGCATAGGTTATAAGTTTAGGGTCAATACCAGTAAGGATAAGATCATCAACATAAATAACAAGTATGATGAGATGGTTTCCTACTTTATTGGTATAGACATTGGGGTCAGAATGGCATCTAGAAAAACCAGTGTCAAGGAGAAAGCTATCCATTTTGGCATACTAAGATCTAGGAGCTTCCTTAAGGCCATATAAGGATTTCTTAAGGAGATAAACAAGGCTAGAGTTATTCTGAACATATCCAGGAAGTTGTTCCATGTAAATTTCCTCATGTAAATCACCATGTAAGAAGGAAAACTTGAAATCCATTTGATGGAATTCCCAGTTATGTAAAGCTGCAAGGGAAAGAACAAGGCGGATGGAGTTCATTTTTGCTATAGGGGCAAAGGTTTCATTGTAGTCAATCCCTTCAACTTGGGAAAAACCTTTGGCAACTAACCTTGCCTTAAGTCTTTCAACACTTCCATATGATGCATACTTAGTTCTGCAGACTCATTTACATGTGACAATTTTTCTTCCTTTTGGAAGAGGAACAAGATCCCAAGTATCGTTCGCCATTAAGGAACGATATTCTTCATCCATAGCTGCATCCCAATCTAAATTTCTTGAAGCTTTTGCAAAAGTTTCTAGATCATGATTCTCGAAAACTTGATCCAAAAGGGAAGAGGCTCGCTAAAACTGAGAACGTGTTCAACGTTGATCTCTAGGATCACCGGCAAGATCACTAGCTACTTCACATGTTGAATACACCCATCGAGGAGGCAATGGTGCTGGTGAAATTGGAGGAACATGAGCAGGTGGAGGTGTATTTTCATCCTCATTGTCATCATCAAAAACTAGAGTTGGAAACCTGTCAAGGAAGTTGGAAGAAGAAGAAGAAGGCACAGTCGTCGAATCAGGCTTGCAGGCCAAAGATGGCACACCCACCAAGTTAGGCTTGCAGGCCAAGAGATTTTCATCAAATTTAACATCTCTTCTAATGATTATATCATGTGAATGGGGTTTAAGAAGTCTATAAACTTTTAAATCTTCAGAATATCCAACAAATATGCACTTTTCACTTTTAGGCTACAATGCTTTCCGTTTTTTCATCCATAATGTGAGTCCATGCTTCATAACCAAACACACCAAAGTGACTTACATCTGGTTTAATTTTACTCCATGCTTATTCCAGTGTTATACCTTGTAAAACTTTAGTGGGTGTGTGATTAATTATGTAATTTGCACAATTTATGGCGTCAACCCAATATTGAAGACTTAGTCCCTTAGATTGGATCATACAATTAGCCATTTCTTTTAAAGTGAGGTTCTTCCGTTCAGCTACACCATTTTGTTGTGGTGTATATGGAACAGTGTGCTATTGTTGGATTCCTTGTTCAGTGCAGAAAGTAGTGAACTTGTTGTTAACATATTCTCCTCCATTGTCAGATCTTAATTTAATAATTTGATAACCAGATTGTTTTTCAACAAGGGCCTTGTAGGCCAAGAACATGCTAAATACTTCACTCTTAAGTTTTAGGAAGTAAACCCAAGTGCGTCTGGAGTAGTTATCAATGAAAGTTAAGAAATATTTGAAACCAGAAAAGGAAGCAGATGGAAGAGGACCACACAAGTCACTATGCACAAGCTCTAAAGGAACTGAGGCGTGCCAAGAGGCACGTTTGTCAAAATTGTCCCGATGATGTTTTCCGAGTACACAACCAGAACAAACACCATCCTTGAAAGATACCATTGGAAGACCAGTCACCATATTGTATTTACATAGTTGTTGCAATGAGCGATAATTTAAGTGATCAAATCACTCATGCCAAAGTTTGCTCAAGTTATCACTATGAGCAACAAAAAATGAAGGAAAAGGTGATGACCCAAAGTTGTTAAATTTGTACAACCTGGTAATATCATCAACAGTTCCAGTAGCAATGAAAATTTGAGGATTTTTAAAATCCTTGATTACAACCTGGTGAGGTGTAAACGTCACAGTTTTACCTTCACCTGAATGAGTAATTTGATAGACTAATAACAAATTGCAGGAAATTTTTGGAACACATAGTACATCACTGAAATGACCATTTTCTACCGGAACTATTCCAGATCCTACAACACTTAGATATCTATCATCACCAACAAATATTTGTATGGTGTTACATTCATGCATAGTGGAAAATATGGCTTGATCCTTAGCCATATGATAAGATGCTCCAGAATCAATAAGCCATTCATTTGAAGTAGAAGAAGAAGATGCAGTATAAGAGTAAACAGAAGCACAAAGTGCATGTCCATGAGAGTTAGATTCTGAAGACGAATCTATGCTGATGTGGTGCTTCTTCATTGCTGCCATCTTCTTGAAACACTTAGATTCATCATGATTATCTTTCCCACAAAAATTGCAATGATGCTTAGTCTTCTTTCCTTTTTGCTTGGATCCTTTGTCATTTTTTAAAGAAGGAACTAACTGAGAGGGTTTGTGACCCTTGTTGTTTGCCTTATTATTGCAAAAATTTTGTTTCTTGGGAGGCTTGGACTTTTCTTTCTGTTGGGACAATAAGGTTTTCCCAGATGTATCTGCATTGTTAATTATTCCAAGATGAATGAGCTTATCTTGCTCTCTAATTAAGGAATCACAAAAGGATTCAATACTAGGATCTTGATAGCTAGCTGCAGTCAAAGATTCTTCCATGGAGTAGAATGTAGATACAAAAATAGAATATGCAGGTCCAAGTTTGGAAAGAATATGATAAATACATTGTTTGTCTTCTTTCTTAATATTGCATTCGGTACATAAGAGTATAAGAGTTTTATACTTAGATAAATAGTCTTGAATGTTTGAAAAATCATTTGGATTCAAGGAAATCAACTCATTCTCAAGTTGATGACCTTGAATTTCATTGTGTTTACCAAACACAGATTCCAATTTTTTCCAAGCTTTATCAGGTTCATCAATTCTAGATATGTGGAATTGAAAATCAGTAGAGATTGACATCCCAATCAATCCACAAGCTTCATCATATCTATTTTCCCATTTAATTTTCTTATCATCATCAGTGGGTTCTGTTTCTTTCCCTGAGGTTATCATAAATAGTCCCCTACTTCGTAGAACATCCTCCATACGACATTTCCATGAGAAATAGTTAGAACTTGTAAGTATAATATCACAAGAGGCGGCCATACTGTAAAATATTGGTTGAAAAAACACAAAATAACTATTTGGTTGCAAATATCTTGAGAAAATATGCGATTTAAAAAAAAAAGACACTGAAAACGGATTATGGATGATGAAGTTATGCTTGATCAAAGAAAATGTTGAAGATGTCCCCCAATAGTGAGGTGGCAGATATTAACTTGACAAAAAAAAAACCCCTCTTCCCAAGATCAACCTTTGACAATCACTTTACAATTAAGTTTCTTTGAAGTGGATCACTTAGGTTTACTTTTCCAATAATGTTAATTTTAAATAGTGCGGCAATAAATTAAAAGACTTAAGTGACTCACTTTTTATTTTATTTTATTTATGTGAGATGCACTTTTACAATAAAGTAACTTGAAAATAGAAATTGTATGCACTAAAAAGTAGCTTAATAAGACTTGAACTCAAGACCTATTATGGAATAAAGCAACTTTGGACTAAGTGAGCTAAGTTGAAAATGTACGTAAAAGAATGAAAAGAGGAAGGGTTTTTTTTTTTTTTTACTCTTCTCTCTCGTTCTCCGTGCTAGCCCTTTTTTTCCTGCAAATCACAAAAAAAAAGAAAAACGAAAACATTTTTTTTCCACACAATGGGGTTAGATCTTGGTTAGCTTACCCGAAAAGTGTACGTTTTCAAGTTTTCTCATCGTTTCTGATTTGCCGTGATCGCACAAGGTGCACGGCAAAGAGCATACGTAGATGAGAAGACAATAAAAAAACTTTCCCTTACTGTTTCTGATTCACCGCAATCATGCAAGGTGCACAGAAAAGAGCATACGGAGTCAGGGAAGGCAACATTCCGAGACTAAAACAAAAAAATCTAATAATAAAACTGATAAGATATGAGAGATTTAAAAAAAAATCCATCACTGTAACATTATACCTTCAGATTTGCTGAAATGGGTGTTTCTGGAACAAACAAAAACAATTTTCAATGAAACAAAAACTATTTGCCAATGGAAATGGTGCTCTAGACGCAATGGAACAGCTCCCACAAGCCAAAAATGCACAGAAAATCTAGAACCAGAAACCCTTTCAAAATTTCGACAACACTGGTTCCAGATCTAGATCAAAACCAAAAGTGGCTCTTCATAAAAGCTCTGATACCATGTTCAGGTGCACAGGGTACTCCCAAAAGACCGAACACCTTGAGCAACCGCTTCACACCAATAGATCACAAATCAACACACCGATGTTTGTCATGTGGTTAAAACCCTCGAGAGGGAAACAACCCACGACCCCAGACAAATAGCTACTTGGAGAAATTTATTATGCAAAAGAAATAAAGTTACATGAGCTTCTCATAATCGATCAACTAGGAAAGGACCCTCTATGCTCTTTAAATAGAGATCATAGACCAATCGGGTGTTAAACCATAGATCAATGGTAGGTAACATCTAAGAGAAGTTGAACCGTTGGATCACTCTATGTCTAGAACATATCGTGACCATCANAATGCATACTAATGCATACTAAAGAAACATACTTTTACCTAACGGATATATTACACAAGTTGATCTTAACTAACTCCTAAGTGTCTAAATATCCTAACAGTAACATCCCTATTCAAGACACCTATTTTTGTTATGTATGAAATGTAAGGCTGATATGCAAGAGACTGTGTGGCAAGACAAATGTACAATTTAAATTTATTTAATAAAAATATAAATAATTGGTTTCGGTGATGTCCCAATGCTAAAGAGATTGGGGACAAGTGAATTCACCAAGGGATTAGTATGGGGGTTGGTAGAATGACCTAGGGGGTTGTAATATGACCCTAATCCTTTTTGTGAAGCTTAAAGTGTTTAAAACTTACCTTAAATACTAATCCTTTTATATTAATTCTTAAACATGTATTAAGATCTAAGTGCGTTTAGTAGATGAGTTAGGCGAGTATTAGTGGTGTCTATGACATGTTTCCTATGTTGGGAATAATTCCCATGCATGGTGGCCATGATGGGGTGACGAGCTAGATGAGGAAGAAAGTTGTGAAGTGGTATGGGAAGAGAACGATATCCCACTGGAAGAGGGGGTGGGTAGCAGAATTGTCCATGAATCTAGAAAAAGGGGCAATGTGTGGTGTGTTAGTCCTGAAACAAAGTAACCGTGGGGTGAAGAATCACATTTTGAGGTGAACCATAGATTCTTGAACCAAATTATCCTATGAATTGACTTAAACTGGTTTCCATGAAATGCTCTATTAAGCTTGTATTTGATTGTTGTTTTGTGCTCATGGAAATGTGAAATTATACTTGAATTATTCTGGTGAATTTCCTGAGCGCTGAGCAACAGTGATGAGTTTCACTGTGGTGCACTTGGAAAGAATCCATAGTGGTGAATGTATTTTTTTTCATGTAGTTGGTTGAAGAATGCATGTTTTACTTGATGCATGTGTGTATGTTTAGTTTTCCTTTGGATTGCGAGGAAGAGTTGAGTGAAAATCATGTGGTGAGTTGAACCTTGGGTAATGGAAGAGTCCTTTAGTGAATCCACAAGTCCTAGCTCGAGGGTGGTCTCTGAGTGCCGAAATAATGTAGGCTTGGAATAAATCTATGGTTGGGTGGATCATGGAAACCATGAATCCAGTTTCCAGTTCATTATTTTGTAAAAAAGTGTTTGATGTTCATTATTAATTTTTAATTGTATTCATAACTGGTAATTGTATTATTAATTTGTATTTAATGCAGAAAATTGGTGAATTATTGAGAGTATTATTGCGATGATAAATTATGTGACAATTTAAGTTAGTATTACCATTCAAATAGCATGTATGGTAATTATACAATTAAAATACATTTATTCTAATAAACTTCTTATTAGTTACTGAGTTAATAATGTATGAATACAGAGTCATAGTGCAAAGAAGTAGATTGATAAAATATGAATGAATAATGAGTGTAGCCTTATGTTCTGAATTGTTGGTTGTTCAATGAAATAAATTGAATGCTTCCATTGTAGAATTTCAGGTTGGAAAAACTTGTAAGTCATGGAATAGGTAAAGATTTTGTTTAAAGGTTGTTGATATGTTTTAAGTCTTATCATTTGAGTTGGATGGATGAAGCATGAATTCACTTGTCTAGTCTTGTTATATTATGTATAAGGTAATTGCTAAGATTATGCTTTGATTGTGAGTTGTTTTTTTTTGTAAGTTGCGGAACTATTCTATTGAGTAAAAGTAGTGGTACAAAACAAGTTGTAGTTCAAAGACACATTCCTGCTGAAAGAATCAAGAAGGTATAGCAATCCTAAAAACATATCTAGACCCTCCCTCAGTGAGGGAAAACAGGTCCATAAAAAGAAGGGAATTGTCCTTTTTAAAACAGATATGATGTTCAAATTGTAATTCCTGACATGGAAAAATCCACAGATAGTAGTCCTCACATAATAAACCCACAGAACCTATGACAAAACATCATGTGATAAAAATAAGCCAATGGAAAAATCATGTTTAAGGTTTGTGGAATGGCTCCTAAATGATGGGCATCCAAATCCAGTGGAAACTAGCTCGCTTGGGGTGTCCTTGTCATCTAAAGCATCGTCGCTAGATGAGTATGCAAATTCACTAATGGAGGAGTATTCATCATCATTGCTTCCTACTAGAGGTTGTTTGAATGGGAGAGGAGAAATATTCCTTGCCATTGCTGGACTGGGGGTACATTCACCGGCTGAGAGGGATTTAATTCGAATCTATGTGGGGGGAGGAGGGGGTTCGTAGTCCATAGGAACTGTAGGGGAGATGGTAGAGGAGGTGGGAGCCAAGGGAATGACAGGTGCAAAAGCTAAAAGAGGGGAGACGATGGGAGCCAATGGAACAACAGGTGCAGGAGGTGGAGGGATGCCATCATGAGGAGGCTGAGAGTGGTAGTGAAGAAGAAGCTAAATGAGGAGATTTTTGGTAACCCAGTAGTTTCTACATCAGTCAAGAGTGTGACCAACAATATTGAGGGCACCAAAGAGTTCATCCTCCCAGTCATTAAACATGATACTCACAATGTCAGGGATCTCGATATCAAAACCATCACCACTTTCCTGAGCATTGAGTGGAGAAGGGAGGTCAAACTATGTGCCTCTCCCTACACAGCTGTGGCAAGGAGTGCCTCTTTGACGGTGAAACATAGTGGTACGAATAAGTGTGGTGGTGAGATTGGAACCAGAGGAAGATTTGTAGAGAGTTAGATGACCAAGAGGGTACTTAGAGCAGAGCTGGTAGAGTGTAGAAGGAAAATGAGAGGGTTGAAAGGGGAGAAAAATAATTAAACCTTTAGCACATTGGCCCAGGCACCAAGGAATCCCATTAAGACAATCCCGTAGTGAGGTGATGGCTGTGCACCTTCTGGTTGCCGAGAGGAGTTCACGTCTAAGAGAAAAGTTAATACACGCAACCATTGAGAAGGATGATGCTCAGGTGACATCAAGAAGATGATGGAGTGGCCCCGTCACCTGCCTCCATAACCGTGTTTTCATTACTATCACCCGCATCTAGGTATTGATTGTGATTTGCTATGATGCTAAGCTTTACTGTTTGAATTTTGGTTGTAGTAGGGCATGCTTTCCTAGTTCTAAGAAATTGTAAAAAGGGGCATAGTGTTGATGTCTTAGTTAAGACTTGTTCACTTGATGTATTTGATTTTAAATTCTTATGTTCAACGTGTTTCTATTTTTTAATGAGTTTATTGGGAAAAGGGTTGGAACCATTGTATTGAGTGCCCATATTCCTGTTAATATGCAAGAAAATGGATGAAGTGGTATGAATGTTGTTTCAATGTAAAAGCTTTTAAATTTCCTTTATAATTAACTACGTAATGAAAATTTTAATATGTAAGGAAGTTTAATTAACTTAATATCAACAAAAAAATATGATTCATGAAGGTTGCAGAATTAATGAAAGTCTTGTTAATATTGTTAATGGATTTCTTGTTGGAGTTATTCAAATTCTGGTGCTTAATTCATATCTACAGAGATTAACTATTTAATCTTGTTATGGAACAATCTTTCCATCTGTGGTGTTGGTCCACTAATGGGACAGTCTGGTTATTTTTAGCCGTGGTGACTTTTTCCTTAGCTTCTCTATTCGATCTTTGTGATTTGAATTCAATTGATGAACTTTATAGGTTTCCTCATGGGAAAGTTTTCAATGTCAAATCAAGGTGCAAACCCCTTAGTTTTATTAATTGTTTTTCCCTATCCACTTTTCATAAAAATGGCTATGTGTTCCTTTGAGAATCAGAGTGATTATGTTTGTCAATCACCATTTCGATTTAATAATGACCATTGATGGATTTGTGGAAACTCACAATTTCTAACGTGTCGACATTGAAAATTAGAGGTCAAGGTGTTGGTTGATGTGTTTGTCAAATTCATACTGACTCACAACTTTCGATACACCGACGCCATAAATCAGAAGTCGAGAGTGTCCATTTGAAGATTTTTGTATCAGTGCCGACTTCTAACTACCAATGTGACAAGTTGGGAGTTGAGAGGGTTGATTGTGTTTTTCTTCCATTGGATTGTTGACTCCTGACTACCAACATTAGAATTCGGTAGTCGAGAGGGAAAATTTGTGATGTTTTTTTGTGGGTGTCGAATCCCAGCTTCCAATTTTCCAATGTTGGGAATCAAGAGTCTGAAGTGATGTTGTGATGTCCAAGTTCTGTTAGCCAAATCTCGGCTGGTGATCTTGATATGGGACCAAATTGACAAGGAAACGTAGGGATCGACAAAGTTTTGATTTTTTCTTCTGGGTTTCCTTTCAGAATTCCAACCTCTAATGTTGAAATGTTGGAGGTGTTTACTTAAGGTTGGGATCGATGGATTTGGATCAGAGAGACCAATTTAAGTTGTCGAATCAATTCAAGCGTTATTTGATGTTGATTATTTATAATTAATGACTTTAATTAGTTATTATTTTATTGTTTACGATATTTAAGTGGTTTTTAATTCTATGCTTCTGCATTATGGAGTATATGGTGGCTCATTGATGATTATTTAATTGAAATTAATTAAAAGTTAAAGAATTTTGGATCCCGTATAGAGCTGTGTTAGTGTTTATGGTTGTCGATGGATTTTGTATGGTGGTGTAGTGCAGCGGGTGCACTACAACTTGATATCAGAGGTAACATTTTGACACTTGGCCTCTGAGAATGTATGCAATGCATGAAGTGCTTGAGTTTAGTTTAAATTATTTCATTTTTAAGCAATGCATTTCTATGTGTCTAAGTTGGAATTTGAATTTTGGTTCACAGTGTTGTGTGAAATGAAATGCGAATAGTTAATATCGCCTTGCTCATGTTAAAATATGAAGTTTAATGTAAAAGTAAAGCATGTGAAGTTAGCTGAGATAAGTTATTAGCTATTTAAAATTTCTAATCATATTTATATGGTCAAGTGTTAGTTGGTCATAACTTGTTGTTAACGTTTGATGAAGTTATATTATGGCATTTATTGGCATGTAATTGACGTGACAATCTGTAGTGATGCAAAGGTTGAAACTACAAAACTAAAAGTTTTAAGAAAGGGAATTAAATATCTCTGGGGTCATTCAAAACATTCTTCATCATGTTTGTTATTGAATAATGTGGCACAATTGAAGGAGTTAAAGAACGTGCAAGACAAGGATGGGTTTCCTTTGGCAATTTATGTTGCAACAAAACCAATTTATAGGGGTTCACCTCTCTGGTCGACATCCAAACCATCGTGATATCCTTGAGAATTGGCCCAGATAGGTTTTAACTCATCCGAAAACACCTACAGAGAAAATGAAGTCTCACTCGAGATGTTCGAGGGAGAGCTGACAGAACCAAGTTTCCACAAAATGAAGGAGGACCATGTACATTAATTTCTTAACTGATCACGACATTTATTCCACAGATCTAACCATTTAACTTATGAATTTAAAATAATAATATCATCATTTAATATATCACATTATCATAACTAAATCACAACAAAACATTGATGCACCATCAGATCTAACTGTGTCATAAAAAACATCGCATCATTCACATATTCATGTCGTAGATACACATTACATTCATATTTGGATCATAGAAAATATGAAAATACACAATGATTCTCCTCAATCTCTGTCATGCCATATTAGTTGTCGCAACAAAACACAGATTCTCAAAAAAAGGTCTTTAGTGCACAGTTCAACAGATCTCAACCCATGTGCAAATATTAACATGTGTATCAACCTCAGAAAATCAGTTCATATCTCAAAAGTCACAATCCTATATCTACTAATAGGCTTTCTTATTTACATTCATGTTCCACTTAACTAATTGGTTAACTAATTCTGAACAAAATATACAAAAGAATGACTGTAATTTGAAAAATGTGGTTCAAAATGACCAAAATACATAGAACAATATAACTCCAACTTGCGCGTCATTTTCCAGTGCGTCTTTCAACTGCTTGATCATTTATTCTAATTTCTTGTCCTAGAATACAATCCCCTAAAGTTGTGTAGTCTCCTTAGTTAACTTCTTCGCTTCCTACTCCATCTGCTCTAGTTGTGTCACCACATCCTCCATGGCGCTTTTCCTCTCTACGGCTTGTTTTGGTGGTGTGTCTAGATGTACCAGAGCATTCAAAATATTATTTTTTCATTCTAGTTGCGCAATTACCGTCCCAAGCCTCTACACTTTGGATTCTTCATCCTTGTCCACAATAGCTTCCAGCATTCGTTCACATACTTCAGAAATTAAGTTTTCTAGATGCACCCCGCGGTCCAAAAGTTTCACCTTTTCGACCACCAGTCAATCCTGTTCCTTCTTCAATACCTCAATGGCCTGAAATTTTTTCATAATCATTTGCTCTTGGTCCTTCTTAATTTCATCAACCTCTCTCTGCATCTCTGCGTCTTTCTCTTGTGATCTCAAGAAATGAGCACTAATACTATTATCCTTCTCTACCATCTCCTGATTGGAGACCCTCTGCATATGCACCAACGTTTGTGTGGATAGCACATTGATGTCTATGGAAAATATTGTAACTGTTGCAGGGAGACATTGAGATCCTCATTATTGGTCTCAATCACATGCGGTGGAATTTTCACGTTCCGAATCCACGTCCTAGTGCTAATTGAGCCAAATTCCTACACATTCGCTACCTCTAATGCCTTCTTCTAAAATACATAAAATAAAGAATCAGTTTGATTTTTTACCTTACTAAATTATTTTTTTGCTTTCTTCTTCATTGTTTCAACTGCTGCATCCATTGCATTTTTTATGGCCTCAATAAGCCGATTCAATTGCGCTTACATCGTTGGGGCTGCGATACTTGTAACACCCTGCTCCTATTGCCTCTTTTTTCTAGACTATTCAAACTTTGGCTCGACCTCTAAATCTATTGGGGTGCATGAAAACTCTTTATCTGAATCATGGTTACTCGATAGTCTAGACTCAGGTACAAGATCAACTGGCACATACACTAGTGGAACTGTCGATACTTATCTAAGTTGACCGGTTCTCACCAAGCTACGGGCCAATTATCAATAATTTTCTCCAACTCCACATCGAAAAACTTATATGGTGTCTCTAACCACTGCTTCTATGGGTCACATCATGCTTGCACATGAATGGCATGTGGACGAATCACAAATAGAGAAACCCATTGATATTTCTTCATAACTTCCTCAGAAAATTGTGGAACTTTCACAGTTGCAGCCTGCATCGCTTCCCAATAGATCCAAAATTAAATAGCAGATTCCTTTAGTGTGTCATCTTGCTTCACCCACCAGAATTTCTTGTAGAGTGCTCCCTTACAAACCTCTACTGCATCCACCTCCATGCCTTGATAATCATCTGGATCAATCCAATCCACTAGTGCTATCAAAATCAATAGCCAAATGTAGGTAAATGGGTGCATCCCTCCCTGGACTGCCACTGCATCCTTTGTTAGCTGGTTCAGTAAGAAAAATGACCAATTCATTTGTACTCCTTGCACACACTTCTCTGTGCATTCAATGAACCTCGAGTTACATTGGATGGGCTGGTTCTTTGCGACTAATTTTCTAGCCAAAATCATTGCTCCAATGAACAATGCCAGATCATTGATGTTGTCGATGCAGTATGTCCGTTCATCGTGTTGAAATCATAGCACTTCTTCAACTTCCCCATGAGCTACTTATCATTATCTTTCCCTGTGAAATACTATGAGGAGTTAGGCCCATCATTTGGGAGCCCTGTTATTTTTGAAATAATCGCGACGATAACTACGACCGACAGGTTTAGCCAAAAAATCCCTTTGTGGAAGCATGTGAAAAGCCGCTTCACACATGATTTTTCCTCCCTCAACTACCCAAAATGCGGGATGTTGATCACACCCAACAGTCTTTCTCTCTCCAAATTGTGCACCCGTTCCTTTGGAATGCGTATGATTGGGATGCCTCCTACTACTACCATCAACACATATGTATCCATCATAACGTCCTACAATTCAAGCATATGATGGTCATTATACTTCATACGCATAAGCACAGGCACAATGTTTGTGGTGCATACCATGACCCATGGTATCATTGGCAGCTTCACATGGTACCTTTAATTGTTGGTGGGATTCCTGGGCTGTGCACTAGGACAACAGGGAGGTATATACCTAGGTATATCCTTAGGGGACACCCCTTCATGAGCTGTTGATTACATAACTCCTGAGCTGAATGGACCCATATCCGTAGGTACCTCCTCCTATGTTCATGCAGATGACCTAGTTTTCCACTTCTTTGGCACCGGGGAGCTAGGCCCATCCCCCCCCCTCTTCTTCTTTGGTACTAACGGCAAGCCTATCGGAATTCTTGCAACTTCCTCCTCAATAGTTACTAGGATGACTGGTGACTCCCTTTCACTCAAAATATATACCTTAACTTGCTCACTCTGCATGACGCACTAGTGCCCCATAATATTCAGTGGGCACTCAATTTGACTTCCCTCTGTAACTCACTCAATCTGCTCAACTCAACTTGGTGCAGCACAACACAACTCTTCTATGATAACTATGCAACTCAATATTTGCACAATGGTGAATGTCAATCCCATTCGACCCCTTCTTATATCACCAAGCCAATCACACCTCCATCATGACCAAATCAAATTTAATCATTTCGACCAAATCATGCATTAATCACCCAAATCCGTCGGTGATCCCATCAATCCAACAGTTGGATCAACCATAAATACACGTCACATCCACAAGTGCCAGTGATTAACTTCTTTAGCTGTCTTTATTTTTTACTAATTTGAGTATGCCATGGCCCTGTAGCTATCACGTCATGGATTCCTTACTGCGATAGAAACTCGTATACTTGTGCATCCACTTCCTCCTAGTGTGCCATCCTCCTACTCTAGCATGTGGAAAAAAATTATTATTATTATTATTATTATTATTTTATTATTTTCATGTAGTTCTTGAAGAATTGTCTGGTTCTAGGCCTGTCCTGTAGGGCTTCATCCTGCTACCATTCACTAACTTTGGCAGCATCACACCATCTAACTACTGCAGTTGTACTGCACCTCCTGAAGTAATGGAATTAATGATATATGGATCTAGCCAATGTATCTGTAACTTTCCTGGATTTTTGGAGAACTTGCTTTCATACATAAGGACCAAGTCTCCTTGCTAGAACTATTTGTTCTTGATATGTCGATCATTCTAAGATTTTGGTTGATCCTTCTCAACGCCCTGGTGAAAACCTACGATAACGCGGTCTTCTTCGAGCGATACCAACTGCTAAAATCGTTCCTCTAGTGCTTCTTCATCATCCATGCCTGTTTCCACCACTATATGCAAACTTGGAGAAATGTATTCCATAGGCATGCCTGCCTATTACTGATACACCAATTTGAACGGTGTCTGTCCTGTCAATCTTTTGTTAGTGGTGCGATATTCCCACAAGACTACTGGAATATTCAAATCCTAGTCATCGTGGTTTGGGTTACACACCATTGTAAGTGCATGCTCCAAGACCTTGTTGAATGCCTCCACTATCCCATTTTCTTGTGTGATATGGGGTACTCTTCTTATGCTGTATCTGAAGCTCCTGTGTCAATGCGATGACTATCTGATTGATGAAGTGACTCCCTTGGTCACTCATCAATATCCTTGGACATCCAAACCAAGTCACAATGTTATCAAACGATAACCTTGATGTTGTCACAACGGTGCAATCTACAATGGGTGTGGCCTCCACCCATCTTGTCAAATAGTTTGTCGATGTAGATGGACCCATCTGCATAGATACCTCCTCCTGTGTTCATGTAGATGACCTAGTTTTCCACTTATTTCACATCAAGGAACTAGGCATGTTCCCCCCCTCTTCTTCTTTGGTACTGATGACAAGCCTATCGGCATACTTGCAACTTTCTCCTCAACAGTTACTAGGATGACTAGTGAATCCCTTTCACTCGAAATATAGAGCTTAACTCGCTCACTCTACATGCCGCACTAGTGCCCCACAATATTCAGTGGGCACTCGATTTGACTTCCCTCTGTAACTCACTCAATCTCCTCAAATCAACTTGGTGTATCACAACACAACTCTTCTGCAATAACTATGCAACTCAATATTTTCACAATGGTGAATTTTGATCCCTTTCGACCCCTTCTTATAGCACCAAGCCAATCACACCTCCATCATGACCAAATCAAATTTAATCATTTCGACCAAATCATGCATTAATCACCAAAATATGTTGGTGATCCCATCAATCCAACGGTCGGATAAACCATAAATATGCGTCACATCCACAACTACCAGTGAATAAATTCTTTAGCTGTCTTTATGTTTTACTGATTTGAGTATGTCATGGCCCTGCAGCTATCACGGCATGGATTCCTTACTGCGATACCAACTCCTCTACCTGTGCATCCACTTCCTCCTGGTGTGCCATCCTCCTACTCTAGCATGCAGAAAAAAAATATTATTATTATTTTCGTGTAGTTCTTGAAGCATCGCGTGGTTCCAGGCCTGTCCTGTAGGGATTCATCCTACTACCATTCACTAACTTTTGCAGCATCGCACCATCTAACTGTTGCAGTTGTACTGCACCTCCTAAAGTAATGGAATTAATGATATATGGACCTAGCCAATGCATATGTAACTTGCCTAGATGTTTGGAGAACTTGCTTTCATACATCAGGACTAGGTCTCCTTCCTGGAACTGTTTGTTCTTGATATGTCGATCATGCTAAGATTTTGGTTGATCCTTCTCAATGCCCTGGTGAAAACCTATGACAACATGGTCTTCTTCGAGTTGTACTAACTGGTCCAATCGTTCCTCTAGTGTTGCTTCATCATCCATGCCTGTCACCACCACTATGTGCAGACTTGGAGCAATGTAATCCATAGGCATGCCTTCCTCTTACCCATACACCAATTTGAATGGTGTCTGTCCTATTAATCTTTTGTAAGTGGTGTGATATGCCCACAAGACTGCTGGAATCTTCAAATCCTAGTCATCATGGTTTGGGTTCCATACCTTTGTAAGCGCATGGTCCAAGACCTTGTTGAATTCCACCACTATCCCATTTGCTTGTGTGATATGGGGTACTCTTCTTATGTTATATCTAGAGATCCTATTGCAATGCGATGACTGTGCAATTGATGAAGTGACTCCCCTGGTCACTCATCGATATCCTTAGACATTTGAACTGAGTCACAATGTTGTTGAACAATAAACTTGATACTGTCACAGTGGTGCAATCTACAATGGGTGTGGCCTCTGCCCATCTTGTCAAATAGTTTGTCACTATAACTATGTATAGCACGCCCATTCTCTTTCTAGGTGGGTTGATTGGTCCCACAAAGTACACAACCCATTTATCAAATGGCTGCAACGTCACTTGAGGTTCCAATGGAATCTCTTTCCTTCTTGAAAATTTTCCAGTTCTTTGATAGACATCACAACTCCACACATAATCTATTGCATCACTATGAAGAGTGGGCCACCAAATTCTTGCATGGAGAACCTTCCTTGCTATAGCATGACCTCCATAGTGTACACCTAAAACTCCCACATGTTCCTCTACCAATATCTACCCTTATTCATGTGGCAGGATAGATCATCGTAAAATATCGTCTAGCCCTAGTTTATAGAGTTCTCTAGCGATCAGCTGGAAATCCATGGCATTGACAACCAACTTCTTCTTCTGACTTGAGTTCAGCTCCTCGAGTGTGGTTCCCGTTGCCAGAAACTGAAGTATCTGCTCAAAATAGTCGTCAACCATGTCGACTCTGAATAGTTGCACATTAGTAAACCTGTCTTCAATATTTGTTGAATCCTCACCTGCCTCAATTTCGGATAAATGATTAGGGGCAGCATTCAAGCGAACCGTCTTCACAATTATCTCAAAATCAAACTCTTGAAAGAGAAGTAGCCAATGACATATATTCCCCCCAACACAGGCTTATTGACCAGGTATTTCAAAGCAGAATGGTCCGTGAACATATTGAAATGACAACCCAATAGGTAATGCAGAAAATTTTGTAGCACATATACCATCGACACACCTTCCCTCTCTGTGTTCGTATAATTTTTATTCGTAGATGACAAATTTCGAATAGGAAAATCGATCAGGTGATCTAGAATTGCCTCCCCTGGCTGCACCAGCACCACACCCAACACAACTGACAATGCATCCACATGTACATGGAATTCCTTATTCCAATCAGGAAAAACTAGTATTGGTGTGGAACCCATGTTGACCTTCAGTGTCTCAAAACTTACTTGACACTCTTGACTCCTGTTGGAGCAGGGTCCCGCAGCTACAGAAGAAGCTGCTAGTTTTGGCGAAATGATAAGTTTTGGCGGAAAGAAGTTAAGACAGAGCTATGACGCCGTAGCACGTTTCCAGCTGGAGAGCAGAGCCGGCAACCATGACTTTTTGAGATAGAAAAGTCAAGAAGGCAATGGTACCTGAGCGACCGAGAAGAGAGAGCTCAACCACTGCATTGAAGGCAGCGACGGAAGACAGGAGGGCTCAGCGACCCTCATAAAGAAGAAGGAGCAACGAGGCTCAAGCATTGAAGACGAAGGACAGAAAAGAGAAGCGGTGCATAGTACCCATGGTCAGTGCCGGGAAGCATGTAAGACTGCAGAGAGCTGTGGTGTGACGGGAAGCGGCTACCTCAAGGACAGAGAGGACCGACTGTCACTAATTAGGGTTTGGGTTACTATTGGAACATGCCCACAGTGTTGTAAAAGCAATACCTTCGGGCTGCTTATAAAAGAATGTAATTTTGTATTGTAAAGGGTTAGCTAGTTGGTTGGGTAGATAGTTAGACAGTCGTGATTGAAATAGGCAATAAGGATAAATAGACTGTTTTAAAAGCCGAGCTCTGGTTCTGGTCTTAGCGGTAGCAATCTTACTGAAACCAGTAGCTGGCTTATAGAGCATGCATGTAACGATCCGCAGGGATCGACTGAGAGGGAAGAGTATATTGTAAGAGAATGATATAGAGAGAAGAGAGATTTAAGAGAGAAGATCTTGAGCTGCATATGCGGTGCAGCAGAACTATGTTTTACCTTCCCCTTGAGCTATAATAGAAAACACAGTTCTGTGGACGTAACTTCCATCCTGGAGGTGAACCACGTTAAAATCTGTGTTATGCGACTGGTTTATGTGCTATGTTTACTTATGCATTTCTCAGTTATTTCATGGACTTTGTTTGCAGTTTAATGAATGAATGTATTAATCAGTTCACCACAGCATAGAAGGATGATCATAGGTTAAAAGCCTTTGGCATGTTGTATGTGTTTCACTTATGCTTTGCGTAAACAGTTACTGGTTGCAGTATTGAATAGCTTTGTATGTTAAGTCTCGCATGTCGACACGAGCAACGCTAAGTGCGCTAAACCACTGAGGTAGGATATCACAGAGAGGTGATACCGCACCGGCAGAGAAGCTGCGGTGTGCGATACCGCAGGTTGAGGACTTCGCGTTGGGCAGGAGCTGCGTGTCGCACGGTGCGCAGCAATGCGATAAGGCTGGAGATATCGCAAGTCAGGGGAAGTGCACATCATAGAGAAGGACCGCACGGTGGTGTAAAGGAAAATCTCGTGGCTAGAATAGCTGCACGACAATGGAATCGCGAGACGCGAGCAGGAGGTCGCATGACGCTCAGACACAGAACTTGGTCCAAGACGCTTGAGTCCTTGGCCAACCCATTAGAATCACTTCGGGTGAGACTTCAGGCCGCTATGCGGTCTGTCGCCGAAAGGGCCAGTGAGCTAGGGGTGTTGTTGGTTGATTATAGTAAACCCGGGTCTGCCCATGCAATCAACAAATGGTTCCGTTGCCGGTTTGAACGACTGGGAGTTAATGTTCTATTGGCATCCTACCAGAGAAGAGTTTCACTAGTGGTTGGATTCATACTTAAGGGAGTTTGCCAAGAAAGAAAATCGGAGCCCTAAACTGAGCACAGAGGCCTGGTTAGAAAAGCATATCGCTTCAGACATACAGAATTTTCAGTTGACCAGAGAAAGAGCTTCAGCGAAGCCGAACGATACTTCTTTAGAGGATATCATGGTAAGTACCTAAGATCTCTAAACTTGTCCCTTAAGATGCTGCTATATGAAAAAGGAACAATGGATCTAGTCTCAGATGAATAAGTAAAGATAGTAATGTCACAAGAGTTTGAAAGTGATTTTGATGACAATGGACGAACACGTAGTGGAAAGAAATATAAAGTAGATTTTAGCTCTCCTGTATTTGAAGACAATTCAGACAGTATTAGACAACAAATCCCTAGCACCACAGAAGAACCAGAGGGGGGTATTCCTTACCACCCCTATACCCCACAGAAACAGACAGGGACTCAGAATAACCCCGTAGGTACTCCATCTAGTAGTTCACAAACAGTACCTACTCTCACTACATCACCTTTACCTACACCGCTGAGTGGTAGTAACCTAGTCAGTCAGAACCCACCACAAAGAAATAGAATGGGAGACGACATGAAGCTACCTATTTTTAAAGGTACAGGAGCAGAAGACCCGGAACAGCATTGGTTCCTATGTGAAGCCATGTGGACCATTAGAACAATCAACGATGATAACCTTAAACTTGTAAAGTTGGTCACCACACTCAAAGACAGAGCCTTGACATGGTACATAAAGTATACTACATTGCCCAAGACACTTGCCTAGGTCAAGAATGCCATGATCAAAGAGTTTAAGAAACCTAAGTCTGAGTCTCAGTGCATTACAGAGCTTAAGGATATTAAGCAGCTACCATCAGAGTCAGTATGCGACTTTGACTAGAAATTCAAAGCTCTTATAGACCAAGTAAGTTTTGAGTTTGCGCCGGAGCAGCATAAGGAATGGTTTATTGCAGCGCTGCTCCCTCACATCAGAGTGCCACTAATGCAACAGAAACTCACTACTCAAGATGAAGTGCTGGAGATGGCAATGAAACTAGAGGCTTCACCTTTAGCAGAAACTAGTGCAGGCATGACAACTCTACAGAACCAGTTGGCCAACCTCACGTTACAGATACACGAACTTAAGAAAGGGAAAGAGGTTATGCAATACATATGGTGCATAAAGTGTAGAGCACAGGGTCATACCAAAGACAACTGTCCAATCTTTGCAGAATATTTAGCATCAGGGGCTCCTAACCCCTTACCACGAACACAAGGGCCATGGTGTGAAATATGTAAAACACAAGGACATCCACCTCAGCAATGCCCTTTGCTTCAGAAGTATGTACATACACCTAAGAACCTATACTGTGTCTTCTGTAAATCCATTGGGCATGATGAACAGGACTGCCAAGCCTATGATCTCATGTTAGATAGAAAACATGATGTGTACAGAGTCCAAGAAAACACACAGGGTCCAGTAGCAGGACCTCATCCGAATCAGGCTTACGGAGGCCGTGCTAGAGTATTCAGAGGACGAGGCCATGGAGGAGGCTTTGCACGTGGAGAAGGCTTTGGCCAAGGAGGAGGTTTTGGCCAAGGTCGTGGGCCAATCACTTGTTATAATTGCAGAGTTGTAGGACACTATGCTAGGGACTGTCAAAACCCCACTACTACTTGTAACTACTGCAAATCTTATGATCATAATATAGAGGAGTGTCCTATCTTGATAGCTAAGATCAAAGACCCTAAACCAACCGTACACCAGAACATCCAACTTATCGTTGCTGAGGAAGCAGAACTAGAACCAAGAGTCAATATTGTGACTCGGAGCGGTGCTTCCACCAGTGGCACATCGCAGCAGACCGGAAAGAACACAAGTCAGGAGTGGGTGCGCAGAGCTCCTAGTAAAGTAACAGCACTCGACCTACAATAGAATAAAGAGACATTTCATGAAGCCAAGGCTTCCTTTGATGAACCTACACTATCAGGATCGCAGGTACCGTCGTCTAGGGGCGTACCACAGCAAGCACCTTGTGGCGATAGCCCTGAGCAGGCACCGCAGGCTACCACATCGGGGAGATGCGACGAGGATGAATCGACAGGAAGTGTACAATCCTTTCTGCATAGCTGCTTGAAACTGCTGAGAAATGACAAAGCTGTCGGTGAGCTACAGCGCATGATAGATCAGTGTCAGCAACCCTCTCTCTCGGGCAGTGCACACCGCGTTGTCCATAATATTACAAGACATACAAGGACCGGAAGAGAGATGAAATTCACAGCGCAGATTGGCGAGTTTGAAATGGATGAGGTTGTCTTAGATCTAGGATCAGAGGTGAATGTTCTAACTAAGCAGACATGGGAACAGATGGGTAGTCCTCAGTTAGCCCTATCACCTATCCACTTGAGATTAGCTAATCAGCAGCGAGTATCACCACTGGGTCGACTACCACAGGTGCCAGTTGACATTGACGGAGTTCGTACTTTTGCGGACTTCGAGGTTATAGAAATCATTGGCGACAGCCGACCATATCCAGCACTATTAAGTATTGATTGGGCGATTGGTAGCAAAGCTGTGATTGATCTAAAGAGAAGACAAATGACCTTTGAGGATGCGCAGATCCGGGTCATCGCACCACTGGATCCTTCCTAAGGTCCTAGATATATCGAACCTATCCGAGCAGAGGAGGAGGCACATAACATCGATAGTCTCTACCAGATGACTGCGAACCAGAACGACTACATCAATCCAACCGCAGAAGGGAACATTAGTTGGCAATGCGACAGCTCATGCGCATCGGATTTTGATGTTGGTCTCGAAAACTGGCAGAACAGACTTTACGAAGTCTCAGCGCGTAGATGTGCATTTATCAGTAAGTCACTACGATGGATTGGCATAGAGATCGCTGAGATTCCATCATATCATGCTCTGACGGATATCCAGGATTTTTTTGAACAGTTTGAGCAACAAATTCCTTATGAACAGAGGATCGCAGCTATGGACCTTGCAGTTCAAGCTACACCTGCAAGATGGTGGTATGCGCATAAAGAGAATATCGCATCATGGGATAATATAAAAAGACTGATGGCAATCAGATTTTCTGACGACAGAGAGTATGTCCAGCAGAAGTACACAGGAGAAACTGACCCCAGGGCACACATTCAGACATGTGAACAGAACTGGTCGGACATTCCAGAGGATGAATGGGTTCACAGATTCATTCACACATTGGACACAGTTCCAAGGAACTGGTATACAGAGACCGAATTACACAAGGGGATGACCACATGGTCACTTATGACAGATAGCTTCTTACTCACCTTTGTGTTTGAATCAAAACATCCAAGTGTTGCTCAGGCCCTAGACATAATCAAGATCAAGATATTTGAGGACTGTACCATCTCAGTGCAGGCTCAACCTGAGTGGGCCATCCAGTTGCAAGACGCGCTAGAATGCTATAACTTCGCAACAAATCCAGACAATGAGGAGGAGGATGAGGACCCTCGCAACACCAACATTCCGGAGTCAGAAGGAACTCGTGATGTTGGAGGACCATAGTTAGAGATTCCAGCAATCACTGAGCCCATCAAGATTAAAAAGATCAATATTGGCACAGACGCAGAACCTAAGTTTTCCTCTATTGGAGACTACTGGAACGATGAAATAGTCGGACAGATTGCAGATCTGCTACATGACTATCAGGACCTATTTCCCACCAAGTTCACAGAGATGAAGGGAATAGTTGGAGACCTGGAAGTCATGAGGATGCCATTAAAGGAGGATGTTAGACCAGTTAAGCAACGCCCATATAGATTGAATCCGAGCTACAAAGAAAAATTAAAGGATGAAATTGATAAAATGCTAGTAGCAGGCATCATTGAGCCAGTAGAAGAAAGCGAATGGGTTAGCCCTATGGTAGTGCAAGAGAAGAAAACAAAAGGGGACATCAGGATCTTTGTTGATCTGCGAAAACTCAACGATGCATCACTTCATGATCCATTTCCAACACCGTTCACTGATGAAGTATTAGACAACGTGGGAGGACAGGAGGTCTACTCCTTCACCGATGGGTTTTCACGCTACCATCAAATCAGAATGCATCCAGAAGATCAATCCAAGACCACCTTTGCAATAGAATGGGGCTCGTTCCAGTATACGGTAATGCCCTTTGGTCTTAAGAATGCACCAGCTATATTTTCTAGAGTAGTAGTTGCTATCTTTAAAGAATACATCCATAAGTTCTTAGAAGTATATTTTGATGACTGGACTGTATTTGGGCTAATCGATAAGCACATAGGATATCTAAGACTGATGTTAGAGAAATGTAGGCAGTACCAAATTTCTCTAAACTTGAAGAAATGTATATTTTTTGCACCATTTGGTATTTTATTGGGCCACATTGTTTGCAGACAAGGCTTGATGGTAGACCCCACGAAGATTGCTATCATTGTAAACCTTCCAGCACCCAAATCAATCAAGCAACTGAGGACAGTACTTGGTCATACCGGGTACTACAGAAAGTTCATCAAGGGCTACGCAAAGATTACAGCGCCGATGGAGAAGTTGCTAAAGAAAGATGTAAAATTCCTATGGAATGAGGAATGCCAGCAGAGTCTAGACATACTTAAGGAGAATATGGTTACAGCAACCATCCTAGTATTTCTTGACTGGACTAAGCCATTTCATGTACATGTGGATGCATCCGGCATCGCATTAGGAGTTGTCTTGACACAGCCAGGAGAAGGGGATCTTGCCCATCCCATCGCATATTCCAGCATAAAACTATCAACAGCAGAAAAAAAATACACCACAACAGAAAGAGAGGGCTTAGCTATGGTGTATGTGCTGCAAAAGTTCAGGCACTATATATTAGGCGCCTCGTTTAAAATGTTCACTGACCATTCCGCGCTAAAATACTTGGTCAATAAGCCAATGTTAGGGGGGCGAATTTGCGGATGGTTACTCCTCTTTCAGGAGTATGATTTTGAAATCATTGTTAAACCAGGAAGACTAAATGCAGGACCTAATCATTTGTTGCGGTTAGACTCAGGAGAAGAGCCAAGTAACCTAGACGACAATCTGCCAGATGCGCCGTTGTTTTCCATATAGATCGCAGATGAGTACTATGCCGACATTATCCACTTCCTCACTATAGGAGTAGCACTTGATGAGTGTACTAAGCAGCAAAAGAAGGAGTTGGTTGTTAAAGCAGAAGACTTCACCCTCATCGCAGGACACCTATACAAGTTAGGTCCGGATGAATTTCTGCGCAGATGCGTGATGCCGCACGAAAAAGACGATATTATCAAAGAGGCTCATTCAGGAACCGCAGGAGGACATTTCGCAGGAAAACTGACTGTGCAGAAAATCCTGGAGGCAGGATTATGGTGGCCTACATTGCATAAAGACACCAAGGAATTTTGCAGATGCTGCGATATCTGCCAAAGGGTAGGAAAACCCTCGCGACGCGATGAAATGCCGCTGCGACCGCAGGTCACGTTGCGTGCGTTTGACAAATGGGCTATAGATTTTGTGGGTCCTATCAACCCACCAGGAAAGCGCACTGGTGCGAGATATATTATCACTGGAACAAAGTACCTCACCAGATGGGTAGAGGCCAAAGCAGTAATAAATTGTGATGCTGCTACAGCTGCACAGTTCCTTTTTGAAAACATCATCAGCAGGTTTGGATGCCCAGTAATTTTGATGAGTGATCAAGGCACACATTTCTTGAACAGTACTATTGAGGCATTAACAGAAGAATTCCAGATCCAGCACCATAAGAGCACTCCCTACCACCCACAGGCTAATGGTACAGTGGAGGCCTTCAATAAGATTTTAGAAAATGCTCTTACTAAGATCTGCAATAGCCAGAGTAATGATTGAGACCTCAGAGTTAACGCTGTCTTATGGGCGTATAGGACCACATGTAAGAAACTTACGGGACACACACCTTTCAGCTTAGTATATGGACAGGAGGTTTTTATGCCTATGGAGTATATTCTTCCCAGTTTAAGAATCGCTCAGATTATCGGGATGACTGATACAGACACAGTCGAAGCAAGGCTAGCACAGCTGCTTGCCTTAGAAGAAGACAGGTTCATCGCCGGATTCCATCAGAAAGTGCAGAAGGCCCGAGAAAAAGCTTGGCATGACAGACACATTAAGAATAAGACTTTCCAAATCGGAGACCTGGTTCTCCTCTATGACAGCAAATTCATCAAGTTCCCAGGGAAGTTTAAGACACATTGGCTAGGGCCATATCAGATACAGCAAGTCACAAAGGGAGGTGCCGTTCAGCTTAGCCAGCTGAATGGGGAGCTTTTTCCCACATGGATTAATGGCAGTAGGCTTAATCCCTATAGTGATAACCACCCCGCCTCTTAACCAGTCGAAGAGGTGCAGATGTCCAGTGTAGTTGAAAGGAGGCATCGCACCGGGAACTAGTCTACACCGGCAAATATTATTCTAAGTATTATTCTAAAAAAAAAAGTATTGTTTTATGCAGGTGATGCGGAGTCACATCGCAACAGCGCGATGTTTCCCCATGCCACGTACTCAGTTTGAAATTGACAAAGGCTAGTCAAGTCAGCAGCTGACAGGTAGTTAATGAGGTAATGATCCGTATATCTTACCGTAGATTTGGCAGTAGTATAATTAATTTTTCCAGATTTGGAAAATCTCCGACGACACCGACGCCTGTATACGCACGCTTTGAGGGACACGTGATCAGATCTTAGTAATTATGGTGAATCAGAATGACGGGTAGGGTCTCGTCCAGGTAATTATGATGACCAACGGGTTTGACCCAGGCAGACCAGAAAGCGCAAGTAGAAGCCCTTCGACTCACTTTGGTGCAGATGCAATCTCACATCGACGAAGCACGGTTAGTACTAACCGATGCAACAAACACATGGGATTAGTTAGATGAGCTGCCGGAGAAAATAGAAATCCAGCAAAGTATTCAGCAGATAGAGAATACTGCTTCGGTAATGAAAGAAGAAATTAAGGGCTTGGAAGCTCTTCAAAAGATGAGGAAGACAAGGGAGATGAACAGTTTGCAGCAGGAAGCGCAGCAATTAAGAACCAAGGAGATGCACATTAATGACCTGCTTCAACTGTATCAAGAGAAAATCGCAGAGATAGTCGATACGGTTGAACAGAAAATAAAGGAGTTCACTACCACCAGGGAAAACACTGACGCCACAGAAGATGCCAGTATTAGTCAATATTTGCTTGACTCGACACAAGAGAGTGTCGAAGTGATGCAGAAAGAAGTCACAGGACTTCGTGACAGGTTGCAGTGGGCTTCGCAGGAAGCCAAGGAAAAGTTACAGCAGGAGAAGCCTGTTGTAGGTGGCTCGAGGACGAGCCACAAGTAAGTGTTAGGGGACTGTTGGAGCAAGGTCCCACAGCTATAGAAGAAGCTGCTAGTTTTGGCGGAATGATAAGTTTTGGCAAAAAGAAGTTAAGACAGAGATACGACGCCGTAGCACGTTTCCAGCTGGAGAGCAGAGCCGAAAACCATGAATTTTTGAGATAGAAAAGTCAAGAAGGCAACGGTACCTGAGCGACCGAGAAGAGAGAGCTCAACCACTGCATTGAAGCCAGCGGCAGAAGACAGGAGGGCTCAACGACCCTCATAAAGAAGAAGGAGCAACGAGGCTCAAGCATTGAAGACGAAGGACAGAAAAGAGAAGTGGTGCATAGTACCCATGGTCAGTGCCGGGAAGCATGGAAGACTGCAGAGAGCTGTGGTGTGATGGGAAGCGGCTACCTCAAGGACAGAGAGGACCGACTGTCACTAATTAGGGTTTGGGTTACTGTTGGGACAGGCCCACAGTGTTGTAAAAGTAAGACCTTCGGGCTGCTTATAAAAGAATGTAATTTTGTATTGTAAAGGGTTATCTAGTTGGTTGGGTAGATAGTTAGACAGTCGTGATTGAAATAGGCAATAAGGATAAATAGACTGTTGTAAAAGCCAAGCTCTGGTTCTGGTCTTAGCGGTAGAAATCTTACTGAAACCAGTAGCTGGCTTATAGAGCATGCATGTAACGATCCGCAGGGATCGACTGAGAGGGAAGAGTATATTGTAAGAGAACAATATAGAGAGAATAGATATTTAAGAGAGAAGATCTTGAGCTGCATATGCGGTGCAGCAGAATTGTGTTTTACCTTCCCCTTGAGCTATAATAGAAAACACAGTTCTATGGACGTAACTTCCATCCTGGAGGTGAACCACGTTAAAATCTATGTTATGCGACTGGTTTATGTGCTATGTTTACTTATGCATTTCTCAGTTATTTCATGGAATTTGTTTGCAGTTTAATGAATGAATGTATTAATCAGTTCACCACAGCATAGAAGGATGATCATAGGTTAAAAGCCTTTGGCATGTTGTATGTGTTTCACTTATGCTTTGCGTAAACAGTTACTGGTTGCAGTATTGAATAGCTTTGTATGTTAAGTCTTTCACGTCGACACAAGCAATGCTAAGTGCGCTAAACCACGGAGGTAGGATATCACAGAGAGGTGATACCGCACCGACAGAGAAGCTGCGGTGCGCGATACCGCAGGTTGAGGACTTCGCGTTGGGTAGGAGCTGCGTGTCGCACGGTGCGCGGCGATGTGATAAGGCTGGAGATATCGCAAGTCAGGGGAAGTTCGCATCATAGAGAAGGACCGCACGGTGGTGTAAAGGAACATCTCGTGGCTAGAAGAGCTGTGCGACGATGGAATCACGCGACGCGAGCAGGAGGTCGCACGACGCTCAGACACAGAGGGAGATCTTGCAGCCAGAGGAGCTGCAAGCCACAAGTAGGATTGCAACAGAACCTGGTCCAAGATGCTTGAGTCCTTGGCCAACCCATTAGAATCACTTCGGGTGAGACTTCAGGCTGCTGTGCGGTCTGTTGCCGAAAGGGCCAGTGAGCTAGAGGTGTTGTTGGTTGATTATAGTAAACCCAGGTCTGCCCATGCAATTAACAACTCCATACAAACACTACATTCTTATATAGCAACATTTCCATAGGAGATATGATCATAACATAACCACATATAAACTTGTAGTAGTATCCTGTGTGCCCCCGCATCGCTGTAAGTTGTTTCACATTTGTTGGTGGTGGAAAAATCAAAATCAGCACAATCTTCGCGGGGTCAACCAACAGTCCTTTATTGCAAATAGTGTGTCCCAACAAGATCCCAAAAGGTGCACATAAAATACACTTATTTGAATTCAGCGCAATATGATGCTGTCGACATTACTCCAGCACCAATCATAGGTTTTCTAGTTGGTCCATGATCAACCCATAAACTGTCCTATGATCCATATATACTTATATAAAAGTTTGAATAAAATCCTTGAATGCGGAGACAAAAACCTAGGAAATTATCGCAGTCACATTCTTCAATCCAAATGGCATCACAGTGTATTGAAAACATCCCCATTCCATAACAAATGTTGTCTTGTGGGGATCCTCTTTGGAGATCCTAATCTGGTGATAGCCAGAAAATCCATCCATGAATGAATACATTTCTTGTCTGCCTACTCCTTCTAGCACCTCATAAGTGAATGGTGTTGGAAATGGATCATATATACATACATCGTTCAATTTTCTAAGGTCAATGCAAATCCAAACCCCACCTAGGAATAATCTATTCCATTATGTTGATCTCAACTTTGACTCTCTCCTTGTATCGTAGATTCAACCGATACAACCCCTTCCTTATTGGTTTGGAATCTGGCTTCAACAAGATCTTCATCTCTCTTAAATATTGTAGTATTCCCTTCATTTGAGGAAACTTGGTAGGAAACAAATATTAAAATTCATGCAACATATCTAAGATCTTTTCCATGGTCTCTTCATCCCAGTAGTCCCCAACATTTGAAAACATTGGGTTCTCCTTAGTCCCAATGTTAACAGCCCTGATATTTAATGGCTGATTCATTGGATCTGGCAGTATGTCATGTGCTGCGACATCCCAACTCCCTTCTGTTTCTAGAATATTGATGTTCTATAGATCATCACCGTCCTTTGGTCTTCCAGTGACATTATAACATTCCATTATTGACTGCATCTGAAAATGCGCATGCGGATCCACGGGGTATGTAACTAGAACTACCTTCATAACAATTTCACAAATGAGCTTCAGTGATTTATGAACATCTGGATTGGTATCTGTGAAACTGAAGGTGTGTGTAAGAAAACCGTTAACTCTTCCCAAGCAGTGATCTCTTTGTGCAACTCAGATGAGATATACCATGATCATGGTATCTCATCCAATGTGTGGAGAAAAGTATGGACCCACTCATCCTTTGGCCACGATTCCCACAAGGTCTAACACTCAATCAGATGATGACGAAGAATATTCTGCTCATCTTACCTTCCAGCACGGTACACTTAAGCATCGCCAAGATGAATTGTCATCAGTCTTTGACACTGCGACCAGCCAGTGATTGAATTCTTATGGGTCACCCACCAAGATTATGGATTAACTTTCAGCGCTTCATCCAATGACAACAACCGATGTGGTTCTGACACCTTATCTTCAAATTCCAATAGAAACTCAGACAACTTAGGAATTCCTTCATATATTGGTAATTCAATACTCTCTGTCACGATGCAACATAGCGAGTACGTAATAAAGCCACATTTACTTAGAGATACCTCATGCATGTGGTTCTTCCAGTTCTCTAAAGCATCATCAGAATAAAAAGACACAGAGCTAGAGCTGCGCCAACCAAGTTCCCCATCAACAGTCAGATGGATGTCATATTCTAAAGTGTTATATGCATGATCCCATCCCTTGATAAATTCATCCTTCACTAGCTCAACATACCTTCACCCTTTAGTTGGATTCATAGGAGCGATGGCTCTAATGTCGTGATTTTTGAAGGTCATCACCCGCTTCTTAAAATTTATCACTGCCATACTATCATTAGCCCATCCAATCCCCAACAATGCGATATAGGATCCTCTTCCATCAACAAGGTTGATAAAATAAAAATCAACATAAGTCTTCATCCTTTCAACTTCCACAGCAAGGTTTAGAACTCACCCAATCGACGTTACCCTGGCCTGGTTATCTAGTCACAGTTGCAGAGGAGACCATCTCAGCATTATGCTTCGCATATTTTTCCATGTCTACCTTGTTATAATATTAACATATGAGCCTATATCTAGAATGAATGAATATACCTCATAGTCCACTATCTAAATATTTATTCGCATCTCTTTTCCTGTCTTTTTATTATGCAAAGAGTTCACCACAGAGTCCTTCCACCCCTTAGTAGGTCGATGCAATAGAATCTCCATTTCAGCAAGAGCATCAAGATCTCTTTTCGATGAAATCCCACTGTCAAAGAAGTTCTGCAAGGTACCAAGCTTTCGCGATGACCTTGTTACCAAAGTTGAATCAAAAGAAGTTGGCATTTCATAAACAAGTAACTTACCAATATTTCTCCCTATCAAATTGTGTGCTTCAAAGAATATATTGTTCTCCGCGTTGAAATCAAAATACACCTTATTTTTCCCATCCAAGAAATTTTTTGGATGTGGGATATCTTCTCCCATCATCTCACCTTCACGATCGATGACTACGTTGTCAGCATCCTTCGTCCTGGGTTCTCCTGAGATCCTTGCAACTGCTGATCCCAGATTCTGGTTCAATGGTGGGTTCATAGGTTGATTAACATTCTCATTCACAGGTTGGTTCTGATTCTAAACTTGATTTTGGTTTTGTAGTCATGTCTGGTTCTACAACTAGTTCTGGTTCTGTTTCTTCCATTGCAAGACATTCCCTACCTACCATATCGCGATCATCTGTGGGAATTTCTGAACAATATGGTTGATAGCGATACAATATGTACAACGCTCTTGCAATTATGGAAAATGTCTCTAATAATGCCCCAACACTCCGCAATTATAATATTTCACTGGTGCACAACATCGTCCTCCTCCTTGGCCAAAGCCTCCACCTCGCCCCCCTTCAAATCCTCCAGGAAACCCCCCTTGTTGCTGGTACTATTGTTGATTGAATTGCTGCTACAGTAGATTCGATTGCTATTGAACATAGTATGCTGGATGAACATATTGTGGATGTTTTAGACCCATCTGCCTCTAATTGCACTGCGGTTGTGGAACAAATTGTTGTTGTGATTGTGGCTATGGTACAAACTACATCTGTGGTTATGGTTGCGGTGTGAACTGTGGCTGAGGAGGAAATTGTGCCACCTATGGATGCTGCTATGATTGTTGTACTGCGTGATGTTTTTCTCCATTCACATAGTATGAGTCGTACGTTCTTTTCTGGAGAAGGTCATATGCACGATAATACTTATCCTCATTCCCAACAGACTGGAAAAATGTGCAGTATAAGTTCATCGGTTTCGTGACCATCTTCTATATATATGCACAATATTCATGTCGATGCCCATAAACTTGGAAAATGCGGTGCCATGGCATCTGCCACAACTTAATGTGTTCAACGCTCCCGACAATAGGTAGTTCCAGAAATCTGGACAATTATCCTTGGTATGTCCATCTATGCGACATTGAGTACACCACACTTATTCGTGATTCTATTTTCCTTTTTTTATATCTTGCAACGAGAGTGTCATATTTGTTGACTGTGTTTGAATTTGGTTCATACCGACCACATTCTTGTCAACAGGTGAAGCTTCCAACTTCATCGCAATCTCTAGAGCCTTGCTCCATGTTGCAATCTTCTGCTGCATCAACGACAATAGGATATGAGATAGTAGTGTCGCGATGAACCATTCCTTATGCTAAATATCACTCATCTCAAAGCTGACTCTTTCCATTAGTGTTTTGAACCTTTGATCAAAATCCTAAATAGTCTCATTTGGATACTGCTTAATCTCATTCAGTTCTGTAATGTATTTTTCTTTAGAGCTTGGTTTTTTGAACTCTTCAATTAATACTTTTCTGACTTCATCCAATGTCTTCTCTAGATTCCCCGTAGGAACTTGTACAAATTTCATAAACCACTCCAGTGTGCAACCCCAAATAGTTGTCTCCAATTGGCCCTTCTTGACCTCATCATCCACAGTTTGTCTGATAGTCCATACTGCCTCACACAGGAACCAGTATTACTCGGGATCCTCAGTACCATTCCCATGAAATAAAGGTAACTTCACATCATCGCCCTCCATCCTAGGCCTTCTTCCTACAGTCGCTAATCCACTAGTGTTAGAGTGTTGTTGACACGTTGGGAAAGTCGGTGTTGAACATATGTTTCTTCTTGAGTGCAATGTAGTGCACGAATGTGTGGGTACGTTACTATTGGGCATTGATCTTACCTATAATTGGGCGTAACTTGGTCGTCTTTGTCGTCATTGTAGGGTTTATTTGTTCTGTGTGGTCTTCCTTCAAGGTCTTGCATTTTGAACGCAACAGGACCTTCCCCTATCTTCTTCCTCTTCTCTTGTCGAAACCTTTCTCCTCCTCTCATAAGACCACTCTTTTCCTTGGATTCCATCATAATATATTCATATCTTGCACCCATCTACCTCGTATCACTCCATTCCTCCCCCCTATCTTCGTGGTATCCACAACCTCCCCGTACCAGGGTTGTACTACTAGAGGTGCATCTTCAATATGCCCTTTTCACAGATGAACATCTTAATAGATAATTGCAATGACAAAAGAAACCTACCTCGTGACCCATTGAAGAACTTCTTTTATTCTTCGCTATATGATTTAGTTGTATCAACCACGAACTCGATGATGTATCCCTCCAAGATATTGTCAAGCTAGACTTCAACACCCCTTGATTCTTTGTTGTCTACCTCCTACAACTCCTAGATCAATTATGGGGTACAAGACGTTGGATCACCTCCTTGAAATTTTTTCTTGCGATAGGTCAATCGCACCAACCAATCATACAAGACGACTGGAAATTTAGAGAACAAGTAATTGTGTGGATCGTCATGTATGTACTCTACCTGCCACTTATCTATCGTCACTGTAGGGTTCTAATTTTCTTTCTCATAAAAATATCATAGCTTTTGATCGAATCAATATTGGATTTTTGGTCTCGTTGGATGCCACAACATGTCCTCCCTCCTCTTTGTACTAAAGTCCCGCCAACAGAACCATTTGTTGACAAAACCCAATCAATAGTGTTTCACCTCTCTGTCGACATCCAAACTACCATGATCTCCCTGAGTGCCGACTTAGATAGGTTTTAACCCATTCGGAAACACCTACAGAGCAGATGAAGTCTCACTCGAGATGTTCGAGGGAGAGCTGACGTAACCAATTTTCCACAGAATGAAGGAGGACCATGTGCATTTACTTATTAACTAATCACAACATTTATTCCACAGATCTAACCATTCAACTTATGCATTTAACAAAATAATATAATCATTTAACGGATCACATTATCATAACTAAATCACAACAAAACATTGATGCACCATCAAATCTAACAGTATCTCATCAAAATCATCGCATCATTCACAGATTCATGTCGCGGATACACATTACATTCATATTTGGATAGCCAAAAACAAGAAAAAGGTAAATAGGAAAATACACAATGATTCTTCTCAATCTTCGTCATGTCGTATTAGGTTTCGCAACAAAACACAAACTCTCCAAAACAGTTCTTCAGTGCATAGATCATCAGATCTCAATTCATGCAGATCTTACTTAACATGTGTATCAACCTCAGACAATTAGTTCATTTCCCAATAATCACAATCCTATATCTAATTATAGGCTTGCACCTTTACATTCATGCTCCACTTAACTAATTTCTTAACTACTTCTTAACAAAATCTACAAAAGAATGACCGCAATTCGAAAAATATGGTTCAAAATGACCAAAATACATAAAACAATAACTCTGACTTGCACGTCATTTTCCACCTTGGGCGACATCTTTGAACTTGCGCAACACCCATGATGTTGCATGTCTGACTTATCCCAAAACATCCTACCAACAATTTACATTAAGGATATGTTTCCTATGATGAAAGAGTATGCAACCCAATAATTGGTTTCCTTTGCTAGTTTGCATCGAGGATGTGTCTCCTAAAATTTAAAACCACCCAAACCAAGGATTGGTTTCCTTTGGTTTATTGCATGATATCATGAAGCCTTGGACATCCTTTAGAAGTGAAGTGTTATAGTCAGATGGATGATTAGGTGATATGAATGACTAAAATTCAAGTGAAAGAGAGCAAGGATCATAGTAAATCTTTCAATTCCAAGTTTTTGTTGTTGAGGTAAAAGCTAAAGAAGATTGAAGAAAAATATGAATTGATTATGGTAACAGATAGAAAGTTCTTGTATTCTACAGAAGTGAAGAATTGCTGAAGTGAACATCCCATATGCTGATCTAGAAGTTCAAAGAGAGAAAGAGAAACATGAAGAGGTCGATAGAACTGGAATTGAGGACACAATTTGAAAGGTGCAATGCAGAACAAGACCCTGCAACATTTGTTAAATTGGAAGATAAGATGTGGGAAGATTATCCCCATCATGTTTGGATAAGGTACATTTTCTATTAAGCCTTAAAATTATTGTTCATGTGTTTTTTAACAATGTAACACTGATGATGGTGCTGGTCTTAAGGGAAAGGAGAAAGTAACATCCATGTTCAATACCCCTGTTTTGGTTATGTATGAAATGTAATGCTGATACACAAGTTGATGTGTGGCAGGACCAATGTACAGTTTAACTTTATTTAATAAAAATATAAATAATTGGCTTTGGTGGTGGCCCAATGCTAAAGAGATGGGAGATAGGTGAATTCACCAAGGTTGTAGTAAAGGGTTAGTAGAATGGCCTAGGGGGTTGTAAGATAACCTTTATCATTTTTGGGAATCTTGAAGGGTTGAAACCTGACCTTATATCCTAATCCTTTTATTTTAATATTGAAACTTGTCTTAAGTTCTAAGCGGGTTTCGTATACCAGTTAGGTGAGGATTAATGGTTTCAATGACATGTTTCCCATGTAGGGAAGAATTCACATGCATGAGGTAGTGATGGGTTGACGATCTAGATGAGGAATAAAGTCATGAAGTGGTATAGGTAGAGAACAACATCCCGATGGAAGAGGGGGTGGGTAGCAGAACTGTCCATGAATGCATGTTTCCTATCTAGGGAAGAATTCACATGCATGATGGTAGTGATGGGGTGATGAGATAGATGAGGAAGAAATTCATGAAGTGGTATAGGTAGAGAACACCGTGCTGATGGAAGAGGGGGTGGGTAGCAGAACCGTCCATGAATGCATGAAGCTAGAAACAGGGGCACATTTGTTCCAAGTGGGAGTTTGTGTTTACCCATGTGTGGTGTGTGAGACCTGAACCGAAGTAACCATGGGGTCAATAGTTAATTTCATTGGATATGAGATACATTGATTTTATTTGTTTGGTGACTCATGAGTCGGGGACTTAAGATGTAGGAAACGATTCAATTTTTATGTGTGATGTATCACTAGACATCCTATACATCTTATATATCTGTGTTCTTTCCATATTCATGTAGGATTGTGTTTATGTGATGTTATTGTTTCTTTAGATGCTTAGAAAACTAAAAAATTGATATTTTTGTATTTTTTTTAGTTGTCAATACATTTCCAATCTTTGCTGAAATTTTTGACGATAAATTTGATAATTTCTTTTTGGACCCTCAATGATATATTTGTTGATACAATATTTGTAACACTGCTTCAAACTCTTGGTTGAATATTGAGAATGATCTAGAGGAAAAATAGTTGGCTCATGTAGCATTAATAAGGTTGCAAGTTTAATTGTGTTTGCTTAGCCATTTTATACATACTAATCATGTTTTCTTCCTCAAAACCATCTCATATCCTCTCTAGAAAGTCTCCAACTTCTACAAGCTCATACCAACTATAATTTCATGAGATTCTCATGCCATTTAGAACCATAACAACCATGGTTTCACATATTTCCTTCATAAACCAAGAGATAAAAATGCTCATAACATGAGAGAGTGGAGGAATAATCCATTATTAATGGATATTAAATAAATATTCTCCAAACATTTGCACAAGATAAACATTCCTTACATAGAAAGTGTTCAACTTAATATTAACATGAGATATTTGTAAATAAGCATGGACGAAAATGTACTGCCTCCAAATGAAGAGTGTTAAAGGTCAATTCACCTATGCACCATTTTTTTGGGTAATATTGGATCCTATATAAGAAAAAGAAAAGAGGTACATAGGTTAATTGACCTTTAACACTTTTCATTTATACATACATTTTTATAACATAAGAACACCTAAAATATATATAAAAACACATATACATCCACGTTTCCATTTATACATGCTTTTTTATCACACAGACACACCTCGAAAACCATAACAACACACATACATTCATATTTACAAATGGGTCATTTAACTTATTTACATGGAATTGGAGTTGGCTGGTCTAGAACTTAACCATTTATAACTAATACATGGTTAAGCATATTATATTTTAAAGTTAAAATTAAGGTATTGCAATTTCATTTAAGCAAATAAAAAAGCTTACATAAAGGATTTGAACTAAATAAATAAGGAAATTATAGATTAATAATTATAATAACCTAATTTAAGGAGATTATAGATTAATAGCTAAATATCAAATCCACACATATATAGAGCAATATTTAAACATTTAATTAAATTTAATATTTTAGCTCATATATTAAACCATCTCTACTAAATTGCATACATGCTATTATTCACTGAAAAACCAATGCCATATGGGTTGAGATTTAGGGTTTAAGAAATAGATAAAATGTGATTCAACATATTAAATGGCATTATGAGGGTCACATAGTTTTTAAGACTAAACTAAGGCTATAATTATTGGGAGTGGTTCAACCAACCAACTTTTTTGTTTGTTTGTTTGGGGAGAGTGTATACAATATTTATCTTTGTGAGTTTTTTTTATAAAAGTGAAGCATTTCACAACAGATCATGGTGATATATTTGTAGTGTGTATACCTTGTAGAAATTATCAACGAATAATGAATAAGGCTCTAAGTAATGTTAGATACATAGGTAACATATAGGGACCACCATACTATGTTAAAATATCATTTCGAAGATCTCACAAATGTTGCTGGGAAACTTGTTTGTTTTGATGATTCTTCTTTGTTGTAGGATGATAAAAGAGTTTCCTAGGTGTTGGTGGAAATAAAATTATTCCTTGGTATTCCGAAATAAGTTTATATAATTTGGGGGGGCAAGGTTATTATCCAAAGGCACGACTTCTAGAAAATTCATTTTTGAGTTTCCTGGGTGTTGGTGGAAATAAACTTCTTCCTTGGTATTCCAAAATAAGTTTATACAATTTGGGGCGACAAGGTTATTATCCAAAGGCTCAACTTCTAGAAAATTCATTTTCGTTGTCATTCGTGTCATAATTCTGGCAACTTAAAGAAGGATTTCCTTGGCTCTTTTTCCTCATAGGTTTTGTCTAATAATGAGAATGTTGGATTAGTTAATACAACCAGGCATTCTCCAAATCCAAAGTTGGAGTCCTTAAAAATGGATGTTCAAGGTTTGAGGATGGATTATGAATGTAGTGGACCCTTAGGGTAAAATAAGAAACCTTTCTTTTTTGGGTAAGATAAAATATATTTTTTATGACTCTTAGTTCATAGGAAATTGAACTTTTGGATAGGATGAAGGTCATTTAATTTTGGTTCTAAGTATTTGGTGCTATCTCCCTTTGTTACTTTACTTGTTCCTTCAAAGAGGATTTTTTCACACGATTGGGTTAGTTGTGAGTCCATAAAGGATTTGGGTAGCGATAATTTTAGTTTTGTTGGTAGTAAAAAAGGGTTTTAGAGTTGATTAATAACCTTCCTTAGGGTCGTGTTGATTTGGATGTGAGGGAAGGGTCTTAGGAGTTGTTATATACTTTTGAACCACAATATATCCTTATGTTAATCCTTATTCTTTGTTATTTTCTTAGGGGGGAATAAATGAGGAGTCAATGGTTGTGGTGACCAAATAAGAGGAAGATGGTTCAAACCCTAGGGGTCGTGCTAGTGGCCTTAACAGTGTGGTAAATTTTGTTATTCCCTCATATAAATACCTTCTACAAAAAGCATTTATGTCAGTTTTTAATTTTATATCCTCTTGGAAGATGAGAAGTTCGGTTGTTTCTCCATTATTAACCCAAAATGTCATGATTTGTAGGAAATTAAACAAGTATACAAAGGGGTTGTGCAGGGAGGATTTTCGTTTGCGGGTGATCTTGGTTCTCAACCTATGTTATTTGACTCTAGTGAATTTGTCTCGAATGTTGAAGGAAATGGCAGAGTTTTATATGTTTCTTCTTGGGCCCTTAGAGAAAGTAATCCCATTATGTATAGTTTCTACATGAAGTTTTTGTATTTAAACATTAGTGGGTGGGTGGAATTCCTAAATTCTATTCCCTTAAAAGTTTACTTGATCTAGAAAATCTAGATATTGTCATAATCCTAGAAACTATGGTGTTGGTCTCTAATGCTCAAGATATTTTAAAACTTCTTTTGGGGTGAGAGTGTTGTTTTGTCGATTCTCTGTGACTCTTAGGCAACTTTTTGTTAGCTTGGAATCCTAGAGTAGATAAACTTATTTCTTTTTAAACTTGTGCATGTATTCTTCTAGAAGGTCATATTAGAGATATGGATCATGTGTTTAAATTCCTAAATTGTTGTGTACCTTATTATGAAAGACATGAATTTTGAGGTGCGGTTGTTAACAATGGTTTACTAGATGACCATTCTTTGATTATGGAAGGGGACCTAAACATAGTCCTTTCAACAAGTGAGATATGGGGTCCTTATTCTAGGATAGATCCTTTGGTTGGTTTCTTTAGCCATTTATTTAATGATTCAATGTTTGTTGACGTAGAAATGGGCGCTTAGGGAATGTCGGCGTGGAAAAGTTTCTTGATCGTTTTCTCATGGAGGAAATGCTTGCTAATAAGGTAGGTAGATTCAAGTCTTGGGTTTCCAATGTTAATATTTTATATCATGTGCATGCTTTTATTTAGTTAGAAGGGACCTCAGATAAGGTTCATTACCCATTCAAATTTAATCATGGATGAGTTGATTTTTAGGATTTCAATTAGATGATCATAAATAAAAGGATGTATCTCATCCATTAAATTGAAGTTTTAGAATTGAATCAACTAACTTTTAAATTGAAAGAGATAAAAAGTGCAATAATTCTTTGGGAGAAGAATCATTAGTAGTTTATGAAAAAATATTTAATTAATGTAGAATTTGAAACACACTCTTTTTATGTAAGCAATTCTATAGGTGTCATTTCTACCGATGAAAAGAATCGATTGGTGGTTTTGAAAGCTTGAAAGAATAATATTTTGCAGATGGAAGAGGAAGCTTGGTGTATTAAGAGTCAGTCCATTTGGTTAAGACAATTTGATAGAAATACAAGTTTTCCATAAATGTTTGGACCAATGCATGATCCATAATTCTATTTGTGAAATTAGTGACTATCATGGAGTTTCTATATCTAGTAAAAAAGATCTGGAAAACACGTAGTTGATTACTTTCAGCCACTTTTCCAAGATCCAAGGTTAAGTTATATTGGTGAGAAGATCCAGGAAATCCAAAATCCCCCCCCTTCCTTTTCTGAATATGTTGCTATTAGTGTTGGAGATTCTGTCTAATTGAAGGAGATTGAAGATATACTCAAAATTTTCTCCAATTCCAAAATCCTTGGGCTAGATGTTTTAACAATCGATTTTTTTCTACATTTATTTGATTTTGCTGTGGGGCGATATTTTGAGGGTTGTTGAAGAGTCCAAGGTTAAAGGGAATATTTTAGGTGCTTTAAATGCTACCTTTATTGATCTAATCCCAAAATCTAATGTGCATTATTCTCCAGTGATTTTAGACCTATATCACTATGTAACTTGCTTTACAAAATTATAGCTAAGATAATTTCTAATAAGAACAAGCATTTCTTGGTGTCTCATATTTAAAAAGAGAAATTTGGTTTTCTTAGCAACACAATAATTTTTTATGCTATTGGTGTGGCTCGGGAAAGTCTGAATATACTAAAAAAATTAAGAAGTTGTAGACATTGATTTAAAAAATGGACTTAGTAAAGGAATATGATAAGGTGAATTGGACCTTCTTAAGATTAGTATTGCTTCAAGTTGGGTTAAATGTGGAAGTTACTGATTGGATCATGGGTTGTGTGTCATTGATAAATTTATCAATTTTAGCAAATCGTTCTCCTATATTTTTTTTCAAGCGTCACATAGGATTAAGATAGGGTTTCCCCTTTCATCCTTTGCTCTTTTTGTTCATTGTAGAAGGATTGAGCAGGTTGATTGAGAAGGATAGAAGGGAGAGAAGAATAAAAGGGGTTAACTTTTCAAATTTTCATATTATAGAACATCTAATTTTTGTAGATGATGTTATTATATTTGGTTGTGGGTTGATTGAGGATTGACAGACCTTTTTGGATATTATATACACTTTTTGTTGTGCTTCACACATGGAGGTCAGCTCACAAAAAACTAGTTTTTTTTTCAATGGGGTCAGTGAGGTATCTCTTGATTAGATAAAATACTTCATTCCTTGCCATATGGATCCTTTAGATTTTGGTCTGAAGTATCTAGGTTTATATTTGAATCCTGATAACTATTTGAAAAATAATTGGTTGTGGTTTTTGAAAAAAGATGAAAAAGGATCGATAATTGGGTTTTTAAATGGATCTCTTTAGGAGGTCATTTAGTATTGATTAATTATGTTTAAAAAAATATTTCTGTGTATTGTCTATCATTAGCCAAAATGCTGAAGTTCATTTCAAACTAAGTAATTTAGAGATAGTTCATCTTTTTGTGGTCTAGAGGTAAGAGCCGTGACGGTTTTCATATAGTAAAATGGACAAGAATTGCACTCTTAAAAACACTAGGTATATGGGGGATGAAAATTTTAGTTTGCTTCATGGAATCCCTTACAAAGAAAAGATTATTGAATGGTCTATTCATACATGGTTTCTTGAGTGATCTCTTAAAAGAAAACTATTTAAAAAATTGTTTTGTGATTGAGCGGCTTAGAAAGGAAAAAAATGGGTCCCTGTTGCTTTGAATATTTGAAGGGGGTTGTTGGAGTTTGCATCTTCTATGGATTCCTGGATAGCATGAATAGTAGGTAATGGTTTCCAAGTTCGATTAGGTCACTGACACTTTTGAGGTGGTGATTCAAGATATATTTTTTCCTAATATATTCTTTCAAATTTGAATATTTTTGACATCATATTTTTATCTCAAATGAACATTTTGAATCATGGTACATATGATAAAAATGATTGGTTGTTGTCTTATGATCTAGGATTAGTTGGTGAGTTTGTTGTAGAATGGGATAATCATATTAAGAGACTTAACCATTGTGGCATTAGGTTTTTAGATCAACATGATGAGATTGTTTGGTTGTGAAACACTTCTTCGGTTCAAGTAGTGCTTGTTTGGATTATGAGGAGTTTCTGTATTTTGATATTATATTGGAAACAAAATAGTGAGATTAATACTTATGGAATCGGGTCACTCCTCTAAACGTTCAATTGTTCTGTTGGCTAGCTTTAGAAAATAAAATACTGACTTGGGACAATTTAAGGAAGAGGGGCTTTACTGAGCCAAACGTTTGTTCTCTATGTAACTATGAAGAGGAAATGATTGATAATTTTTTTGTTAATGGATCATTTATCCAATAGTTTTGGAAATAGGTTCTCCAATTATTAAATATTACTAAAAGTTGGGATAATATTTCCTTTGAATATTATCTTTTTAGATGGACTACAATTGTAAGTTTCTTATAAAAATCCTTCTCTCTTTGAATTTGGGGAATTTGGAAGCTAAAAAATCATGTCATTGTTGAAAATGGGAAGAAGGATTGTAACATGCCTATTCAAGTCCCCTGTTTTTGTTATGTATGAAATGTAAGGCTGATATGCAAGTGACTATGTGGCAGGACAAATTTACAATTTAAATTTATTTAATAAGAATATAAATAATTGGCTTCAGTGGTGTCCCGATGCTAAAGAGATTGGGGACAAGTGAATTCACCAAGGGATTAGTATGGGGGTTGGTAGAATGACCTAGGGGGTTGTAAGATGACCCTAATACTTTTTGTGAAGCTTGAAGTGTTTAAAACTTACCTTAAATACTAATCCTTTTAAATTAATCCTTAAACATGTATTAAGTTCTAAGTGGGTTTAGTAGATGAGTTAGGCGAGTATTAGTGGTGTATATGACATGTTTCCGATGTTGGGAATAATTCCCATGCATGGTGGCCATGATGGGGTGACAATCTAGATTAGGAAGAAAGTTGTGAAGTGGTATGGGAAGAGAACGATATCCCACTGGAAGAGGGGGTGGGTAGTAGAACTGTCCATGAATCGAGAAAAAGGGCCCATGTGTGATGTGTTAGGCGTGAAACAAAGTAAATGTGGGGTGAAGAATCACATTTTGAGGTGAACCATAGATTCTTGAACCAAATTATCCTATGAATTGACTTAAACTGGTTTCCATGAAATGCTCTATTAAGCTTGTATTTGATTGTTGTTTTGTGCACATGGAAATGTGAAATTATACATGAATTATTCTGGTGAATTTCCTGAGCGCTAAGCAACAGTGACGAGTTTCACTATGGTGCAATTGGAAAGAATCCATAGTGGTGAATGTATTTTTTTTTCATGGAGTTGGTTGAAGAATGCATTGTTTACTCCATGCATGTGTGTATGTTTAGTTTTCCTTTGGATTGCGAGGAAGAGTTAAGTGAAAATCATGTGGTGAGTTGAACCTTGGGTAATGGAAGAGTCCTTTAGTGAATCCATAAGTCCTAGCTCAAGGGTGGTCTTTGAGTGCCGAAATAATGTAGGCTTGGAATAAACCTATGGTTGGGTGGATCATGGAAACCATGAATCTAGTTTCCAGTTCGTTATTTTGTAAAAAAGTGTTTGATGTTCATTATTAATTTTTAATTGTATTCATAATTGAATCATGTAAAAGGATTTCCTGTATATGTTGATTGTATTTAATGCAGGAAATTGGTGAATTATTGTGAGTATTATTGTTATGATAAACTATGTGAAGATTTAAGTTAGTATTATCGTTCAAATAACATGTATTGTAATTATACAATTAAAATGCATTTATTCTAATAAACTTCTAAATATTTACTGAGTTAATAATCTATGAATACAAAGTCATAGTGCAAAGAAGTAGATTGATAAAATATGAATGAATAATGAGTGTAGCCTTATGTTTTGAATTGTTAGTTGTTCAATGGAATAAATTGAATGCTTCCATTGTAGAATTTCAGGTAGGAAAGACTTGTAAGTCATGGAATAGGTAAAGATTTTGTTTAAAGGTTGTTGATATGTTTTAAGTATTATCATTTTGAGTTGGATGGATGAAGCATGAATTCACTTGTCTAGTCTTGTTATATTACGTATAAGGTAATTGCTATGATTATGCTTTGATTGTGAGTTGTTGTTTTTTTGTAAGTTGAGGAACTATTCTATTGAGTAAAAGTAGTGGTACAAAACAAGTTACAGTTCAAAGACACATTCCTGTTGAAATAAGCAAGAAGTTATAGCGATCCTAAAAAGATAGCTAGACCCTCCCTCAGTGAGGGAAAAGAGGTCCATAAAAAGAAGGGAAGTGTCCTTTTGCAAAAGGATATGATGTTTAGACTGTAATTCCTGACATGAAAAAAACCACAGACAGTAGTCCAAACATAATAAACCCACAGAACTTGTGACAACACATCATGTGATAAAATAAGCCAATGGAAAAATCTTGTTTAAGGTTTGTGGAATGGCTCCTAAATGATGGGGCATCCAAAGCCGGTGGAAACTGGCTCGTTTGGGGTGTCCTTGTCATTTGAAGCGTTGCTTCTAGATGAGTCTGCACCTTCACTGCTGGAGGATTGTTCATCATCACCGCTGCCTACTAGAGGTTGTTTGAATGGGAGAGGAGTAGTATTCCTCATCATTGCTTGATTGGGGTACATTTACCAACTGAGAGGGATTTAATTTGACTCTGTGTAGGGGGGGGAGGGGGTTCGCAGTCCATAGGAACTGTAGGGGAGATGGTAGAGGAGGTGGGAGCCAAGGGACTGACAGGTGCAAAAGATAAAAGAGGGGAGATAGTGGGATCCAATAGAACGATAGGTACGGGAGGTGGAGGGATGCCATCATGAGGAGGCTGAGAGTGGTAGCAAAGAAGAATCTGAATGAGGAGATTTTTTATAACCCATTAGTTTCTACATCAATCAGGATTGTGCCCAACAACATTGAGGGCACCAAAGAGTTCATCCCCCCAATCATTGAACATGATACTCACAATGCCAGGGATCTCGATATCAAAACCATCACCACTTCCCTGAGCATTCAGTGGAGTAGGGAGGTCGGACTATGTGCCTCTCCCCACACGACTGTGGCGAGAAGTGCCTCTTTGATGGTGAAACATAGTGGTATGACTAAGAGTGGTGGTGATATTATAACCCGAGGAGGATTTGTAGATAGTCGGATGACCAAGAGGGTGCTTAGAGCGGAGCTAGTAGAGTGCAGAAGGAAAATGAGAGAGGTGAAAGGGAATCCCAATAATTAAACCTTTGGCACATTGGCCCAGGAACCAAGGAATCCAATTAAGATGATCCCGCAGTGAGGTGATGACTGCGCACCTTCTGGCCACTGAGAGGATTCCATGTCTAAGAGAAAAGTTAATATGCACAACCATTGAGAAGGATGATGCTCAGGTGACATAAAGCAAATGATGGGGTGGCCCCGTCATCTGCCTCCATAACCGTATTTGCATTACTATCACATGCGTCCGAGTATTGATTGTGATTTGTTATGATGCTAAGCTTTACTGTTTAAATTTTAAAAGGGGCATAGTGTTGATTTCTTAGTTAAGACTTGTTCACTTGATGTCTTTGACTTTAAATTCTTATGTTCAACATGTTTCTATTTTTGAATGAGTTGATTGGGAAAAGGGTTGGAACCATTGTATTGAGTGCCCATCTTCCTGTTAATATGCATGAAAATGGAAGAAGTGGTATGAATGTTGTTTCAGTGTAAAATATTTTAATTTTCCTTGATAATTAACTATGTTATGAAAAGTATAATATGTAAGGAAGTTTAATTAACCTAATATGAACAAAAAATACGATTCATGAAGGTTGCAGAACTCACAAGAGAAAAGTTAATATGCACTGTTCAATGATTGGGAGGACTTGTCCAAGAGAAAAGTTAATATGCACAACCATTTAAGATATTTAAGTGGTTTTTAATTGTATGCTTCTGCATTATGGGGTATATGGTGGCTCATTGATGATTATTTAATTGAAATTAATTAAAATTTTAAGAATTTTGGAGCCTATATAGAGCTATGTTAGTGTTCATGGTTGTCAATGGATTAAATTGGCACTTAGCCTCTAAGAATGTATGCACTGCATGAAGTGCTTGAGTTTAGTTTAGATTATTTCATTTTTAAGCATTGCATTTATATGTGTCTGAGTTGGAATTTGAATTTTGGTTCATAGTGTTATGTGAAATGAAATGTGAATAGTTAATATCGCCTTGCTCATGTTAAAATATGAAGGTTAAAGTAAAAGTAAAGCATGTGAAGCTACCTGAGATAAGTTCTTAGCTGTTTAAAATTTCTAATCATAGTTATATGGTCAAGTGTTAGTTGGTCATAACTTGTTGTTAATGTTTAATGAAGTTATATTATGGAATTTATTGGCATGTAACTGACGTGACAACTTGTAGTGATGCAAAGGTTGAAACTACAAAACTAAAATTTTTAAGAACGGGGATTAAATATCTCTGGGGTCATTCAAAACATTCTTCATCATGTTTGTTATTGAATAATGTGGCACAACTAAAGGATGTGAAGAACGTGCAAGACAACGATGGGTTTCCCTTGGCAATTTATGTTGACACAAAACCAATTTATAGGGGTTCACCTCTCTGGTCGACATCTGAACCATCAAGATATCCTTGAACATCGACCCAGACAGGTTTTACCTAGTCCGACAACACCTACAGAGAAATTGAAGTCTCACCCGAGATGTTTGAGGGAGAGCTGACGGAACCAAGTTTCCATAGAATGAAGGAGGACCATGTGCATTTACTTATTAACTAATCATGACATTTATTCCACAGATCTAACCATTCAGCCTATGAATTTAAAAGAGTCATAGCATCATTTAACATATCAAATTATCATAACTAAATCACAACACAACATTGGTGTACCATCATATCTAACTGTCTCATAAAAGCATCGCATCATTCACAGATTCATGTCGCAGATACACATTACATTCATATTTGGATTGCAAAAACTATGAAAACAAGAAAACAAGAAAATACACAATGATTCTCCTCAATCTTTGTCATGCCATATTAGTTGTCACAACAAAACACAGATTCTCCAAAATAGTTCTTTAGTGCACAGTTCAACATAACTCAACCCATGCACAGATCTTACTTAACATGCGTATCAACCTCATACAATCAGTTCATATCTCAAAAGTCACTGTTAGGGTACACAGGGTACTCCCAAAGGACCGAACACCAAGAACAACCGCTTCACACAAACAGATCACAGATCAATACACCAATGTTTGTCACGTGGTTAAAACCCTCGAGAGGGAAATAGTCCACAGCCCCAGCCAAATAGCTACTTGGAGCAATTTATTATGCAAAATAAAGAAAGTTACATGAGCTTCTCATAATCGATCAACTAGCCAAGGACCCTCTATTCTCTTTAAATAGAGATCATAGACCAATTGGGTGTCAAGCCATGGATCAATGGTAGGTATGATCTAAGAGAAGTTGAACCATCATATCACTCTATGTCTAGAACATATCGTGACCATCGGATTAGAATATTTACAAATGCATACTAATGCATACTAAAGAAACACACTTTTACCTAACGGATATATTACACAAGTTGATCTTAACTAACTCCTAAGTGTCTAAATATCCTAACATCCCCCCTTAAGAACAACTTGGGATAGGATTGAAGGATTTACAAAAGTGACACTATTAGGAGAAGGAAGGAGGCATTAGAGCCTAACCCCCCTTAAGGACACATTCCTGAACTCCTAACATAGACTGAAGTTTAGAAAACTTCGCTTCTGTAAGAGACTTGGTGAAGATGTCTGCAACTTGATCATCTATAGGACAATAGAGCACTTCAATAACACGATCATGAACAAGATTTCTGATGAAGTGCATGTGTAGCTCAATGTGTTTGCTACGTTGATGTAGAACTGGATCTTTGGCAAGCTTGATGGCACTTTGATTGTCGCACCAAAGTAATGTAGGTTGCTGTTGCTTGAATCCAAACTCTGAAAGGATCTGTCGAAGCCATAAAGCTTCCTGACTAGAATTAACTGCGGCTTGATATTCTGCTTCTACTGAAGAAAGAGCAAGAGCTTGTTGTTTCTTACAATCCCAAGTGACAGGTCCAGATCCCAGACTGAAAACATAACCTGCAGTAGACTTCAGATCATCAGGATCATCGGCCCAATCTAAATCAGTGAAACCAACCAACAAAGATTTCCCCCCTATACTGTAATGAATCCCAAACTAAATTGTACCTCGAATATATCGAAGTATTCTTTTTGCTGATTTCCAGTGACTTTCATGAGGAGTTTGCATATAACGGGAAACACGACCAACGGCAAAGGAAAGGTCAGAATGGGAATGAGTCAAGTATAAAAGACTACTAACAAGTTGACGATACAAGGTGGCATCTACTTCAGGGGAGGTACAAGCGGTAGAAAGCTTGACTCCAGACTGGAAGGGAGAAGGGGCTAGTTTACAATCTTCCATGTGGAAGTGACGAAGAAGGTCACAAGCATACTTAGACTGGGAAAGAAAGATTCCTTCTTTGGTTTGCAAGACTTGGAGACCAAGAAAATAATGAAAATGTCATAAGTCTGACATTTCAAAATTTTTCTTAAGACTGGATTTCACATGGGTTATAAGGTTAGGGTCACTACCAGTAAGGATAATATCATCAACATAAAGAACAAGTATGATGAGATGGTTTCCTACTTTCTTGGTATAGACATTGGGGTCAGAATGGCATCTAGAAAAACCAGTGTCAAGGATAAATCTATCCATTTTGGCATACCAAGCTCTAGGAGCTTGCTTAAGGCCATATAAGGATTTCTTAAGGAGATAGACAAGGCTAAAGTTATTCTAAACATATCCAGGAGGTTGTTCCATGTAAATTTCCTCATGTAAATCACCATGTAAGAAGGTAGACTTGACATCCATTTGATGGACTTCCCAGTTATGTAAGGCTGCAAGGGAAAGAACAAGGCGGATGGAGTTCATTTTTGCTACAGGGGCAAAAGTTTCATTGCAGTCAATCCCTTCAACTTGGGAAAAACCTTTGGCAACTAACATTGCCTTAAGTATTTCAACACTTCCATCTGATTCATACTTAGTTCTGTAGACCCATTTACATCTTATAAGTTTTCTTCCTTTTGGAAGAGGAACAAGATCCCAAGTATCGTTCGCCATTAAGGAACGATATTCTTCATCCATAGATGCATCCCAATCGGGATTTCCTGAAGCTTCTGCAAAAGTTTCTAGATCATGATTCTCGGAAACTTGAGCCAAAAGAGAAGAGGCTCACTAAAACTGAGAATGTGTTCAACGTTGATCTCTAGGATCACCGACAAGATCACCAGCTGCTTCACATGTTGAACGGACCCATCGAGGAAGTATTGGTGCTGGTGCAATTGGAGGAACATGAGCAGGAGGAGGTGGATTTTCATCCTCACTGTCATCATCAGAAACTGGAGTTGAAAACCTATCAAGGAATATGGAAGAAGAATAAGAAGGCACAATCGCCGAATCAGGGTCGCAGGCCAAAGATGGCACACTCGCCAAGTTAGGCTCACAGGCCAAGAGATTTTCATCAAATTTAACATCTCTTCTAATGATTATATCATGAGAATGTGGCTGAAGAAGTCTATAACCTTTTGCATCTTCAAAATATCCAACAAATATGCACTTTTCACTTTTAGGCTGCAATGCTTTCCATTTTTCATCCAAAATGTGAGCCCATGCTTCACAACCAAACACACGAAAGTGACTTACATCTGGTTTAATTTTACTCCATGCTTCTTCCGGTGTTATACCCTATAAAAATTTAGTGGGTGTGTGATTAACTATTTAATTTGCACAATTTATGTCCTCATCCCAATATTGAAGACTTAGTCCCTTAGATTGGATCATACAATTAGCCATTTCTTTTAAAGTGTGGTTCTTCCTTTCAGCTACACCATTTTGTTGTGGTGTATATGGAACAGTGTGCTATTGTTGGATTCCTTGTTCAGTGCAAAAAGTAGTGAAATTGTTGTTAACATATTCTCCTCCATTGTCAGATCTTAACTTAATAATTTGATGACCAGGTTGTTTTTCAACAAGGGCCTTATAGGCCAAGAACATGTTAAATACTTCGCTCTTAAGTTTTAGGAAGTAAACCCAAATGCATCTGGAGTAGTCATCAATGAAAGTTAAGAAATATTTAAAACCAAAAAATGAAGCAGATGGAAGAGGACCACACAAGTCACTATGCACAAGCTCCAAGGGAACCGAGGTGTGCCAAGAGGCACGTTTGTCAAAACTGTCCTGATGATGTTTTTCGAGTACACAATTGGAACAAACACCATCCTTGCAAGATACCATCGGAAGACCAGTCACCATATTGTCTTGACATATTTTTTGCAATGAGCGATAATTTAAGTGACCAAATCGCTCATGCCAAAGTTTGCTCAAGTTATCACTACGAGCAACAAAAACTGAAGGAAAAGGTGATGACCCAAAGTTGTTAAATTTGTACAACCTGGTAATATCATCAACAGTTCCAGTAGCAAGGATATTTTGAGGATTTGTAAAATCCTTGATTACAACTTGGTGAGGTGTAAACGTCACCGTTTTACCTTCACCTAAATGAGTAATTTGATAGACTGATAACAAATTGCAGGAAATTTTTGGAACACATAATACATCACTGAAATGACCATTTTCTATTGGAATTGTTCCAGATCCTTCAACACTTAGAGATCTATCATCACCAACAAATATTTGTTTGGTGTTACATTCATGCATAGTAGAAAATATGGCTTTATCCTTAGCCATATGATAATATGCTCCAAAATCAATGAGCCATTCATTTGAAGTAGAAGAAGAAGATGCAGTATAAGAGAAACCAAAAGCACAAAGTGCATGTCCATGAGTGTTAGATTCTGAAGACGAATCTAGGCTGATGTGGTGCTTCTTCATTGCTGCTTCCAAGGCTGCCATCTTCTTAAAACATTTAGATTCATCATGATTATCTTTCCCACAAAAATTGTAATGACGCTCAGTCTTCTTTCCTTTTTGCTTGGATCCTTTCTCATTTTTTAAAGGAGGAGCTGACTGAGAGGGTTTGGGACCCTTGTTGTTTGGCTTATTATTGCGAGAATTCTGTTTCTTGGGAGGCTTGGACTTTTCTTTCTGTTGGGACAATAAGGTTTTCCCAGATGTATCTGCATTGTTAATTATTCCAAGATGAATGAGCTTATTTTGCTCTCTAATTAAGGAATCACAAAAGGATTCAAGGCTAGGCTCTTGATAGCTAGCTGTAGGCAAGGATTATTTCATGGAGTAGAATGTAGATACAAAAAGCAGAATATGCAGGTCCAAGTTTTGAAAGAATATGATAAATACATTGTTTGTCTTCTTTCTTAATCTTGCATTCGGCACATGATAGTCTAAGAGTTTTATACTTAGATAAATAGTATTGAATGCATGAAAAATCATTTGGATTCAAGGAAAGCAACTCATTATCAAGTTGATGACCCCGAATTTCATTGTGTTTACCAAACACAGATTCCAACTTTTCCCAAGCTTGATCAGGTTCATCAATGCCAGATATGTGGAATCGCAAATCAGTAGAGATTGACATCCCAATCAATCCATGAGCTTCATCACATCTATTTTCCCATTTAATTTTCTTATCATCATCATTGGGTTCTGTTTCTTTCCCTGAGGTTATCCTAAAAAGTCCCCTGCTTCGCAGAACATCCTCTATATGAGATTTCCATGAGAAATAGTTAGAACTTGTAAGTATAATATCAAAAGGGGCAGCCATACTGTAAAATAATGGCTGAAAGAACATAAACTAACTATCTATATGCAAAGAGCTCAAAAACATATGCGGTTTTAAAAAAAACGGCACTTAAAACTGATTCCGGATGATGAAGGTATGCTTGATCAAAGGAAATGTTGAAGATGTCCCCAATAGTGACGTGGCAGATATTAACTGGACCAACTAAAAAAAGAAGCCCCCTCTTCCCAAAATCAACCTTTGAAAATCACTTTTATAGAATAAGTGATGTTCACTTTTACAATAATGTGACTTTTAAATAGTGCGGCAATAAATTAAAAGACTTAAGTGACTCACTTTTATTTTATTTTATTAATGTGAGATGCACTTTTACAATAAGTAACTTGAAAATAGAAATTGCATGCACTAAAAGTAGCTTGATAAGACTTGAACTCAAGACTTGTCAAGGTGTAAAGCAACATTGGACCAATTGAGCTAAGTTTAAAAGGTACGTAAAAGTATGGAAAGAGGAAGGGGGCTTTTTTTTTTAACTCTTCTCTCTCGTTTTTCGTGCTTGCTTTCTTTTCCTTCAGATTTGCCGAAATGGGTGTTTCTGGAACAAACAGAAATGATTTTCGGTGAAACAAAAACTATTTTCAAATGGAAACGACACTCCGGACACAATGGAATAGCTCCCATAGGCCACAAATGCACAAAAAATCTAGAACCAGAAACCATTTCAAAGTTTCGGCAACACTGGTTCCAGATCTTGATCAAAACCGAAAGCGGCTCTTCATAAAAGCTCTGATACCATGTTAGGGTACACAGGGTACTCCCAAAGGACCAAAAACCAAGAACAAATGCTTCACACAAACATATCACAAATCAATACACCAATGTTTGTCACGTGGTTAAAACCCTTGAGAGGGAAACAGTCCACGGCCCCAGCCAAATAGCTACTTGGAGCAATTTATTATGCAAAAGAAAGAAAGTTACATGAGCTTCTCATAATTGATCAACTAGCCAAGGACCCTCTATGCTCTTTAAATAGATATCATATACCAATCGGGTGTTAAGCCATGGATCAATGGTAGGTATGATCTAAGAGAAGTGGAACCGTCGGATCACTCTATGTCTAGAACATATCGTGACCATCGAATTAGAATATTTACAAATGCATACTAATGCATACTAAAGAAACACACTTTTACCTAACGGATATATTACACAAGTTGATCTTAACTAACTCCTAAGTGTCTAAATATCCTAACAGTCACAATCCTATATCTACTTATAGGTTTGCTCCTTTACATTCATGATCCACTTAACTAATTTCTTAACTACTTCTTAACAAAATATACAAAATAATGACCACAATTTGAAAAATGTGGTTCAAAATGACCAAAATACATAGAACAATATAACTACAACTTGCACGCCATTTTCCAGTGCCTCTTGCAACTTCTTGATCAGTTATTCTAATTGCTTGTCCTAGAATACAATTCCCTAAAATTGAGTAGTCGCCTTAGTTACCTTCTTCGCTTCCTGCTCCATCTGCTCTAGCTATGTCACCACATCCTCCATGGCGCTTTTCCTCTCTGTGACTTGTTTTTGTGGTGTGTCTGAATGTACCTGAGAATTCAAAATATTATTTTTGCATTCCAGTTGCACAATTATTGTCCCAAGCCTTTGCACTTTGGCTTATTTGTCCTTGTCTACAACAGCTTCTAGAACTCGTTCAAATACTTCAGAAATTGCGTTTTCTAGCTGCACCTTGCGGTCCCAAAGTTTCACCTTTTCAACCACCAGTCAATGCTGTTCCTTCTTCAATTCCTCAATGGCCTTAAAAAAATTTGCAATCATCTGCTCTTGTTCCTTCTTAATTTCATCAACCTCTCTCTACATCTCTTCCTCTTTCTCCTATGATCTCAAGAACTGAGTGCTAATACTTTGATCCTTGTCTACCAACTCCTGATTGGAGACCCTCTGCATATGTACCAACGTTTGTGTGGATAGCGCATTGATGTCTACAGAAAATATTGTAACTGCTACAGGGAGGCATTGAGATCCTCATTATTGGTCTCAATCGCATGCACTGGAATTTGCACGTTCCAAATCCACGTCCTAGTGCTGATTGAGCCAAATTACTACACATTCGCTACCTCTGACGCCTTCTTCTAAAATACATCAAATAAAGAATCAGTTTGATTTTTTAACTCACTAAATTATTATGTTTCTTGCTTCTTCATTTCTTCAACTGTTGCATCCATTTCATTTTTATGGCCTCCATAAGCTGGTTTAATTGCGCGTCCATCGCTGGGGCTGTGATAGTTGTCACACCCTGCTCCTATCGCCTCTTTGTTCTAGACTATTCAAACTTCTACTCGACCTATGAATCTGTTGGGGTGCATGAAAACTATTGATCTAAATCATGGTTACTCGGCAGTCCAGACTCATGTACGAGATCAACTAGTGCATCCACTAGTGGAACTATCAATACTTATTATAAGCTTACTAGTTCTCACCAAGCTACAGGACAATCATTAATAATTTTCTCTAACTCTGCATCGAACAACTTATATGGTGTTAGTAACCACTGCTTCTCTGGGTCACATTTCACTTTCTCATGAATGGCATGTGGGCAAATCACAAATAGAGAAACCCATTGATATTTCATCACAACTTCCTTAGACAATCATAGAACTTTCACAGTTGCAGCCTGCATCGCTTCCCAATAGATCCAAAATTGAATAGCATATTCCTTTAGTCTGTCATCTTCCTTCACCCACCAGAGGTTCTTATAGAGTTCTCCCTTACAAAAATTTACTGCATCCACCTCCATGCCTTGCTAATCGTCTGGATCCATCCAATCCACTAGTGCTATCAAAATCAATAGCCAAATGTAGGTAAATGGGCACATCCCTCCCTGGACTTCCACTGCATCCTCCGTTAGCTGGTTCAGTAAGAACAATGGGTAATTCATTTGTACTCCTCGTGCACACTTATTTACGCATGTCATGACTCCCGAGTTACATTGGATGGGCTAGTTCTTTGTGACTAATTTTCTAGCCAAAATCATTGCTCCGATGCACACCACCTGATCATTGATGTTGTCGATGCGGTATGTCCATTCATCGTGCTGTAAATCATATAGCTTCTTCAACTTCTCTGTGAGCCACTTATCATTATCTTTCCCTATGAAATACCGTGAGGAGTCAGGCCTGTCCTTTGGGAGCCTCGTTATTTTTTAAATAATTGTGACAATGACTATGACCAACAGGTTTAGCCAAGAAATCCCTCTATGGAAGCATGCCAAAATATGCTTCAAACATGAATTTACCTCCGACACTAACCTAAAATGCGACATGTTGATCACACCCAATAGTCTTTCTCTGTCCAACTTGTGCACCCATTCCTGTGGAATGCGTACTATTGGGATGCCTCCTACTACTACCTTCGGCACATATGTATCAATCGTAATGTCCTTCAATGTAAGCATATCATGGTCATCATACTTCATATGCATAAGTACATGCACAATGTTTGTGGTGCATACCATGCCCTGTGGTATCATCAACAGCTTCACCTGGTACCTTTAATTGTTGGTGGGATTCATGGGCTGCACACTAGGACAACAGGGAGGTATATACCTAGGTATATCCTTAGGGGACACCCCTTCATGAGCTATTGATTACATAACTCCTGAGCTCGATGGACCCATATGCGTAAGTACCTCCTCCTATGTTCATGCAGATGACCTAGTTTTCCACTTATTTGGCACCAGGGAGCTAGGCCCGTCCCCCCACCTCTTCTTCTTTGGTACTGACAACAAGCCTATGAGAATTCTTGCAACTTCCTCCTCAACAGTTACTAGGATTACTGGTGACTCCCTTTCACTCAAAATATAGACCTGAACTCGCTCACTCTGCATGATGCACTAGTGCCCCACAATATTCAGTGGGAACTTGATTTTACTTCCCTCTGTAACTCACTCAGTTTGCTCAACTCAACTTGGTGTAGCACAACACAACTCTTCTACGATAACTATGCAACTCAATATTTGCACAATGGTGAATGTCGATCCCATTTGACCCCTTCTTATATCACCAAGCCAACCACACCTCAATCATGAACAAATCAAATTTAATCATTTCGACCAAATCATGCATTAATCACCCAAATTCGTCCGTGATCCCATCAATCCAATGGTCGAATCAACCATAAATACGTGTCACATCCACAGGTGCCAGTGATTAACTTCTTTAGATGTCTTTATTTTTTAATAATTTGAGTATGCCATGGCCCTGTAGCTATCACGTCATGGATTCCTTATTGCGATAGCAACTCCTCTACTTGTGCATACACTTCCTCTTGGTGTGCCATCCTCCTACTCTAGCATGTGGAAAAAAAGATTATTATTATTATTATTATTATTATTATTATTTTATTATTTTCGTGTAGTTCTTGAAGCATTGCGTTGTTCTAGGCCTGTCCTGTAGGGCTTCATCTTGCTACCATTCACTAACTTTGGCAGCATCACACCATCTAACTGCTGTAGTTGTATTGCACCTCCTGAAGTAATGGAATTAATGATAGATGGACCTAGCCAATGTATCTGTAACTTTCCTGGATGTTTGGAGAACTTGCTTTCATACATAAGGACCAAGTATCCTTGCTAGAACTATTTGTTCTTGATATGTCAATCATGCTAATATTTTGGTTGATCCTTCTCAACACCGTAGTGAAAACATATGAGAACGAGGTCTTCTTTGAGCTGTACTAACTGATCCAATCGTTCCTCTAGTGCTGCTTCATCATCCATGCATGTTTCCACCACTATGTGAAAACTTGGAGAAATGTACTCCATAGGCATGCCTGCCTCTTACCGATACACCAATTTGAACGGTGTCTGTCCTGTCAATCTTTTGTAAGTGGTGCGATATTCCCACAAGACTGTTGGAATCTTCAAATCCTAGTCATCATGGTTTCGGTTACAAACCATTGTAAGCGCATGCTCCAAGACCTTGTTGAATGCCTCCACTATCCCATTTTCTTGTGTGATATGGGGTACTCTTCTTATGATGTATCTGGAGCTCCTATGTCAATGCGATGATTGTCTGATTGATGAAGTGACTCCCCTGGTCACTCATCAATATCCTTGGACATCCGAACCAAGTCACAATGTCGTGAAACGATAACCTTGATGTTGTCACAATGGTGCAATCTGCAATGGGTGTGGCCTCCAGCCATCTTGTCAAAGAGTTTGTCGATGTAATTACGTATAGCGCACCCTTTCTCTTTCTAGGTGGGTTGATTGGTCCCACAAAGTACACAACCCATTTATAAAATGGCTGCAACGTTACTTGAGGTTCCAATGGAATCTCATCCCTTCTTGAAAAGTTTTTAGTTCTTTGAGAGACATCACAACTCCATGCATAATCTATTGCATATTTATGAAGAGTGGGCCACCAAAGTCCTGCACGGAGAACCTTCCTCACCATAGCGCGACCTCCATAGTGTACACCTACAACTCCTACATGTACCTCTGCTAATATCTTCCCTTGTTCATGTGCCAAGACACATCGCCGTAAAATATAATCTAGGCCTAGTTTATAGAGTTGTCTAGTGATCAGCTGGAAATCCATGGCCTTGACAACCAACTTTTTCTTCTGACTTGAATTCAGCTCCTCACGTGCTATTTCCATCACCATAAACTAAATTATCTGCTCATAATAGTATCAGCCATGTTGAATCTAAAAAGTTGCACATCAGGAAACCCATCTTCAATATTTGTTGGTTCCTCACCTATCTCAATTTGGGATAAATTATTAGGGATAGCGTTCAAGCAACCTAGCTTCACAATTATCTCAAAATGAAACTCTTGAAAGAGAAGTAGCAAATGGCATATATTCCCCCCCAACACAGGATTTTTGACCAGGTATTTCAAAGAAGAATGGTCCGTGAACATATTGAAATGACCACCCAATAGGTAATGGAGAAAATTTTGTAGTGCATATACCATCAATAGACCTTCCCTCTCTGTGTTCGTATAATTTTTATCCGCAAACAACAAATTCCAAATAGGAAAATCGATCAGGTGATCCAGGACTGCCTCCCTTGGCTGCACTAGCACCACACCCAACACAATTGATGATGCATCCAAATGTACATGAAATTCTTTATTCCAATCAAGAAAAACTAGTATTGCTACGGAAGCCATCTTGGCCTTCAGTGTCTCAAAACTTTCTTGACACTCTTGACTCCATACAAACATTGCATTCTTATTTAGAAACCTTTCCATAGGAGATATGATCAAAACATAACCACATATAAACTTGCAGTAGTATCATGTGTGCCCCAACGTCGCTCTAAGTTGTTTCACATTTGTTGGCAATGGAAAAATCAAAATCAGCGCAATATCCGTGGGGTCAACCAACAGTCCTTGCTTGCAAACAGTGTGTCCCAACAAGATCCCAAAAGGTGCACATAAAATACACTTCTTCAAATTTAGCACGATTTGATACTATTGACATCACTCCAACATCAGTCGCAAGTTTTCCAGTTGGTCCATAATTGACCCATAAACTATCCTGTGATCCATATATACTTATAGAAAAATTTGAATAAAATCCTTGAATGCGGAGACAACAACCTGGGAAAATATTGCAGGCGCATTCTTTAGTCCAAATGGCATCATAGTGTATTGAAAAAATCCCCATTCCATAAAAAATGTTGGCTTGTGGTGATCCTCTTTGGCAATCCTAATTTGGTGATAGCCAGAAAATCCATCCATGAATGAATACATTTCTTTTCCGCCTACTCTTTCTAGAACCTCATAAGTGAATGGTGTTGGAAATGGATGATGCATACATGCATCATTCAATTTTCTAAGGTCAACACAAATCCAAACCTCACCTGTATTCTTATCTTGGACCACCATAGGACTGATCCATTCCATTCTGTTGATCTCATCTTTGACTCTCTCCTTGTATCACAGATTCAACTGATAGAACCCCTTCCTTACTGGTTTGGCATTTGGCTTCAATGAGATCTTCATCTCTCCTAAATCTCGTAGTATTCCCTTCATCTTAGGAAACTTGGTAGGAAACAAATATTGAAATTCATGCAACAGATATGTGATCTTTTCCATGGTCTCTTCATCCTAGTAGTCCCCAACATTTGAAAATATTGGGTTCTCCTTATTCCCAATGTTAACCATCCTAATATTTAATGGCTGATTCATTGGATCTAGTGGTATGTCAAGTGCTATGACATCTCGACTCCCTTCTATTTCCAGAATATTGATGTTCCGCAAATCATCACCATCCTTTGGTCCTCCAGTGACATTATAGCATTCCATTATCGACTGCATCTGAAAATGTGCATGTGAATCCACAGGGTGTGTAACTGGAACTACCTTCATAACAACGTCACAAATGAGCTATAGTGCATTATGAACATCTAGATTGGTATCTGTGAAACTGAAGGTGTGTGTAAAGAAAATTGTTAACTCTTCCCAAGAAGTGATCTCTCTGCACAACTCAAATGAGATATACCATGATCATGGTATCTCATCCAATGTGTGGACAAAAGCATGGACCCACTCATCCTTTGGCCGCAATTCCCACAAGGTATGACACTCAATCAGATGATCATTAGGACTATTCCACTCATCGTACCTTCCAAGTTGGTACACTTATGCATCGCCAAAGTGAAATGTCATCAATATTTGACACTATGACCAACCAATGATTGAATTCTTATGGGTCACCCACCAACGTGATGGAGTAGCTTTCAGCGCTTCAACCAACGACAACAACCGATGTGGTTCTGACACCTTATCTTCAAATTCCAATAGAAACTCAGAAAACTCAGGTAGTCCTTCATATATTGGTAATTCAATACTCTCTGTTGCAATGCAACATATTGACTATGTAGTCAAGCCACATTTCCTTAGAGATACCTCATGCATGTGGTTCTTCCAATTCTCTAAAGCATCATCAGAATCAAAAGACACAGAGCTAGAGCTGTGCCATCCAAGTTCCTCATCAACAGTCGGATGGATGTAATATTTTGAAGTGTTCTCCGCGTCGACATCAAACTACACCTTCTTCTTCCCATCAAACCAAATTTATGGATGTGCAATATCTTCTCCCATTGTCGTACCTTCACGAGTGATGACTGCGATGTCAACATACTTCGTCCTGGGTTATCCTGAGATTGTTACAACCGCTAATCCTAGATTCTGGTTCAATGGTGGGTTCATAGGTTGATTAACATTCTGATTCATAGGTTGGTTCTGATTCTGAACCTAATTTGGTTTTGTACCTGTGTCTAGTTCTACAACTAGTTTTGGTTCTGGTTCTGCAACTACAAGACATTCCCTACCTACCATCTCGTGATCATTTGTGGACAGTTCTGAACAACATGGTCAATAGCGATACAATACGTACTCCGTTGTTGCAATTGTGGAAAATGTCTTTGATAATGTCCCAACACTTTGCAATGATAATATTACACTAGTGTGCGACCGCGTCCTCCTCCCCAGCCAAAGCCTCCACCTCGCCCTCCTTGGAATCCTCCATGAAATCCCCCTTGTTGCTGGTACTATTTTTGATTGAATTGTTGTTGTAGGGGATTCGATTGTTGTTGAACATACTATGCTAGATGAACATATTGTGGATGTTGTAGATCCATCTGCATCTGATTGCACTGTGGTTGTGGAGAAAAATACTATTGTAATTATGGCTACGATACAAACTGCATATGTGGTTGTGGCTGCGATGCGAACTATGGTTGAGGTGGAAGTTGTTCCACCTATGGATGCTACTACGATTGTTGTACAGCATGATGTTCTTCTCCATTCACATAGTATAATTCATACATTCTTTTTTGGAGAATGCCATATGCACGACAATCCTTATCCTCATTCCCAATAGACTGACAAAATGTGTAGTATAAGTTCGTCAATTTCGTGACCTTCTTCTAGATATATCCACAATATTCATGTCGATTCTCATAAACTTGGAAAATGTGGCACGATGGCATCTGCCACAACTTAATGTGTTCGACACTCCCAACAATAGGTAGTTTTAGAAATCCAAACAATTATCCTTGGTATGTCCATCTATGTGACATCGAGTACACTGCACTTATTCATGATTCTCTTTTCCTTTTTTATATCTTGCAACTAGAGTGTCAGATTAGTCATCTCTATTTGAATATGGTTTATACCGACCACATTCTTGCGAACAAATGAAGCTTCCAACTTCATCGTAATCTCTAGAGCCTTGCTCCATGTCGCAATCTTCTGCTGCATCAATGATAATAGGATATGAGATAGTAGTGTCTTGATGAACCATTAATTATGCTAAATGTCCCCCATCTCGAAGCTGACTCTTTCCATTAGTGTTTTGAACCTTTGATCAAAATCCCAAATAGCCTCATTTGGATATTGCTTAATCTCCTTCGGTTCTATAATGTATTGCACTTTAGATTTTGGTTTTCTGAACTCTTCAATTAATCCTTTTCTGACTTCATCCAATGTCTTCTATAGATTCCCCATAGGAACTTGTACAATTTCATGAACCATTCTAGTGTGCGACCCCAAAGAGTTGTCTCCAATTGGCCCTTCTTGACCTCATCATCCATAGTTTGTCTGATAGTCCATACTTCCTCATACAGGAACCAATATTAATCAGGATCCTCAGTACCATTCCCCTGAAATAAAGGTAACTTCACATCATCACCCTCCATCCTGGGCCTTCTTCTTATATTCATTGATCCACTAATGTTAGAGTGTTGTTGAAATGTCTGGAAAGTTGGTGTTGAACTTATGTTTCTTCCTGAGTGCGGTGTAGTGCATGGAGGTGTGGGTACGTTGCTGTTGGGGGTTGATCTTACGTATAAATTGGGCATATCCTGGTTGTCTTTGTCATCATTGTAGGGTTTCTTTGTACTGTGTGGTCTTCCTTCATGGTCTTGTGTTTCAATCGTAGCAGGACCTTCCCCTATCTCTTCCTCTTCTCTTGTCGAAACCTTTCTCCTCCTCTCGTAAGACCACTATGTTCCTTGGCTTCCCTCATAGTCTCTTCATATCTTGCACCCATCTAGCCCATATCACTCCATTCCTCCCCCCTATCTTCATGTTATCTACAGCCTCCCCACACCAGGGTTCTACTACCAGAGGTGCATCTTCAATATGCCCTTTTCACAGATGAACATCTTAATAGACAATTGCAATGACAAAAGAAACCTACCTTGTGACCCGTTGAAGAACTTATTTTATGCTTCGCTATATGATTTATTTGTATCAACCGTGAACTCGATGATGTATCCCTCCAAGATATTGTGAAGCCAGACTTCAACACCCCTTGATTATTTTTTGTCTACCTCCTACAACTCCTAGATCAATTATGGGGTATAGGACGTTGGATCACCTCCTCAAAAATTTGTCTTGCAAGATGACCGAGAATTCAAAGAATAAGTAATCGTGTGGATCGCCATGTATGTACTCTACCTGCCATATATCCATCGTCAATCTAGGGTTCTGATTTTCTTTCTCAGAAAACTATCATATCTTTTGATCTAACCAATCTTGGCTTTTTAGTCTCGTCGGATGCCACAACATGTCCTCCCTCCTCTTTGTACTAAGGTCCCGCCAATAGAACCATTTGTTGACAAAACTCAATTGACAGGGTTTCACCTCTCTGTCGACATCCAAACCACCATGATCTCCCTAAGTGCCAGCTCAGATAGGTTTTACCCCATTTGGAAACACCTGTAGAGCATAAGAAGTCTCACCCAAGATGTTTGAGGGAGAGCTGATGTAACCAATTTTCCGCAGAATGAAGGAGGACCATGTGCATTTAATTATTAACTGATCACAACATTTATTCCATAGATATAACCATTCAACTTATGCATTTAACAGAATCATATAAGCATTTAACGGATCACATTATCATAACTAAATCACAACAAAACATTGATGCACCATCAGATCTAACAGTATCTCATCAAAAACATCGCATAATTCACGGTTTCATGTCGCAGATACACATTACATTCATATTTGGATCGCAGAAAATAGGAAAAAATGGAAATAGGATAATACACAATGATTCTTCTCAATCTCCATCATGTCATATTAGCTTTTGCAACAAAACACAAATTTTCCAAAAAACACCTATTTCAAGAAATCTAGAAAAATTCTATTACAAGGACTTCTATGACATTGAATTTTTTTGTAAACATTTTATTTATTTCATTTAATTTGTAAAAATTATGCATTAAAGAAATATTCCATTAAAATTGGAAAAACTAATCCTAGAAAGAATGCTTTTATTGATCACAAATTTTATTTACTCCAAGTGTTTTTAATATACAATCATAAAAAATGAAATCTTGTATCATTTATAACTAGTTCGGTATGCCATAAATTAGGAGGAGTATATGAAAATCTGTAATTTGTTGAATCATGAGAAAAAATATTCATGAAGATATAAAATGTAGGATTAATGAAGTTAAGTTGCACACATAATTGCATGTTTTATTACAAGAAGATCTCTATCTATATTTGAAGTGAACAAAGTATCATATTAAATATTTTTATTGTTAAATAACATATTATAATATAGCATGATTGGAAGGAAATCACAATATTAAATTAAAATAAAATAAATTATAAGAAATGTATTAATGTCAAACCAAATAATAACTATAAATTCGTCAAAATTGGGATAGTTGTTAGGTACAACATTATACATACACAATGAAAGTGTGAAGAAATTGAATTAAGATAATGTGTCTACTATCTATGCCTAGAGTCCAATTATAGTGGGATGTAGTAGTTGATAATATATTTGAGATGTTTGAATTTGGTGCTTAATGGATCCAGCATCCCCCCAATAGTCAATCAAGGGACTTGCTAGTCGAATCGAAACTAAAAAAGGGGATTATAAACAACATTGTGAGGATGTCATAGTTGAAGGGAAGGTACCTCATTTACATTGCTTCACTAGTCTAGAAGTTGAGATGATGTTGTGATTTTCTTGCCTCTTAGAATTGCCTCTAGGTAGCACCAAGAAAGAGGAAATAATCTTGGTGGCGTTTGGTAAGGGAGATCGTTTGAGAAAGAAAGATATGAGCTTTAGGGAATCCCTTATGTATATTGATGTTAGGCACCACTAGTCTAGGTATCTATGGAAGGCTCCACACCATTGCTCTATCTCGACTATAAGCCTATGTGATTAAACCAGGAACTACCCTAGACGTACCATCTTGAGTGCATGCATCCACTGGTATAAGGTACATGTTATTATGACAATAAGGTTATCTATTTAAATCTCCATGTTCAAATTGATCTATATAGAAGTTCATTTTGGGTTTAAACCCCTAAATGGAATCTAGCTAAGTAGCATGTATGTACTTCTTGTAAATGTATTCCCAACTGATCCTTCTCATTTCTTGTTTTGTTATGAGGAGTTGACCAACTGTATCAAGATAGTGCATTTATGTGGGAAGTCGATATTTTAGATATCTAGTGTGGATTGAAGTAAGAAATTGTCTTCTAAAATCCAACGTCAGGAGTGCGCAGTGGAGTCCACTTTGTAAGGGTCTTCAGAGAGATGTATGTAAGGAAGGGGTATCAATCTCTTCATGTTTTCAATTCTAAAAACAACATAACTTGATGTAATATTTCCAACCAATCATGGCCGAGAATTACTTTCACCAAAAGGCAAAGAAAATGATAAGATTTTTAAATGTCGAAGAAATAGATGTTGAAACATATTTTTCAAATATTTTAGTTGAACTTTATATATGACCCCATGCTCTTTTGAATTTATTTATGGCACATATCGAATGAGTCTAAATAGTCCACTTAGTACTCATTATCAATTAATTATATGGTTTTACATTGTATTTTATTCCAAAAATTACATACCACATTTATACATTCATTTAATGCATATAAGAAGATAAAAGATAGAACATATCTCGTGCTTTGTTGGCCTGTAAGAGATTATTTCAGTTAATCATAATTGAGTTAGTAATACAAACTTACAAAAAAAATGAATTGAGAAATCAAATTTCTTATAGTTCAATGTCACTCACTTATGACCAATCACGTACTACCCTTAATACCACTTAGCACTCATTAGCAATCAATTTTATGTTTTTAAACAATTGCAACTTTAATTCTATGGGGCTTTATTTCAAAAATTACATACTACATTGATAAACTCCTCTCATTAATGAATATACGCAAATAAAAGTCGATAATTTATTTCATGCCTTGTTGGCTTATATGAGATTATTGCAATTG
>LPNX011008912.1:4048-25337 GCA_001517045.1 Pseudotsuga menziesii | reverse complement strand
GTTTATAGAGGAAATGAATAACAGTCATCTTAATGTACTATTAAAAGTCATTGAAGATTCTTCAAAATATCTCGAACATCGGGTGCCTTGTAGAATTTAATCAATAAGCTTCACAAATCAGCGATCAACCATTTATCCTCATTCTTTCCATCAAACGAAGGGGCAATAATCACATTTTCTTTGGGATTTTCTTTCTTTGTCTCCATTGAACAATCCACTAGAATAATGTTAGTAGCATCATATTGAGAATACATTCTCCACACTTTTTTCAGATGTTTTTTGTATATAACTTGTGTTGAATTATCAATGCCATTTTTTCCCTTTTGTTGTTTGCAATCTGAAGCAGTCCATGTAAACAAAAATTTAGCTTGTAATGTTTCTGAAACCAGCTTTTTCATAACTCTTGTTGTGTTTTGTTTCAAAGATGTCGTCCAAATTGCAATGTCAAGAGATTCTTTTCTGGAACACATTTCAAGAAATGTTTTTGCATGTGGACGAAACCAAAATGATTTTTTCCCTATCGTGTAATCTGCGGCCCTTCCCATTTTCTCAATAAATTCTTTTTGTGATGCATCACCATCAACGCTCTGATAGAAAATGTTATTCAATTCAAAAATAACTAATTTCTTTTGACTTATAATAGCTGCAAAACAATAATGGATATCATAGTTAATTCATTTTATTCATGCTACATAAATTATTAATAAAAAAAATTGTTGAAGAAATACACTCACTTTGAGTATTTTGTGTACTAGTTATAGATAAGCCACACTTCTCTTGTATTGTCTTCATAGAACCTAGAGCCAAAATAACAAACCTTCAATCAAATACCAATAATACTTCTTTAAATCAAATTTTGTTTTATAAGACATATTTTATGTTTAATTGAAAATAAGAGATGTGTGAAGTACCTGATATGATATCATGTTCTTGACTATGGCTTTGTTTCACATTCCCTTGATCACTGTCTTTTTTCTCCTTATTTGCCACTGTAATAAACATATGAAATGTTATAAAATGTATCAACGAATAAAATTCATTAAATAAATAGACATACAATAAATCATATTAAAGACCTGTGATGGTATTATGTTTTTCATTATAGTTCTTTGGCACATTTGCTTGATTCATGTACCTGGTATGGTATATTCTTCGTCTTGTATTTGCATCTCCAAAATTTCTTCAACATTGTGCACACTATGTTGATCATTGCTTTGTTGCAAAGTTTCATCATTGTTTTCTTTACAATATCCGCCATTAGTAGTTATAGTAAACATCTTGTTAATCAAGATTTATAAATAGCATAGAATCCAAAGAATCACTAGAGAAAGAACAAAACAAGTACAATACAACAAAAGAAACAAAATAAATTATGTACCTGGTATGGTATATTCTTCGTCTTGTATTTGCATCTCCAAAATTTCTTCAACATTGTGCACACTATGTTGATCATTGCTTTGTTGCAAAGTGTCATCATTATTTTCTTTACAATATCCGCCATTAGTAATTATAGTAAACATCTTGTTAATCAAGATTTATAAATAGCATAGAATCCAAAGAATCACTAGAGAAAGAACAAAACAAGTACAATACCTGGATATTCCAACAACAATATATTAGACATTGGTTTTTGCAATTAGAAGGATTCTTGATTAGTCAACATGGTAGTCCTTTATAACTCATTTTCTACTACACATGCCATTCTTCTTCCATATGTACAGCAAGCATGCTGTAAATTTGTCCCCGCATAAAGAGAAATAATCAAATTTAGATCACTATGTTGTTGATGCATTTGCAATAATTGTTCCCAGAATTCAAAATCTCTCTCATTTTCATCAGATATGTCTCTAAAACTGTGAGAGTATCTTGAGGCCTCTAAACTTTTTGACTTTTCACTATAGAAATGTATAGTTAAAACTATATCATAACTATAGTTATTTTGTTCTTTATATTCATAAACACCGGTAGCCATTTTATAGTTGATATTTGAGTCCTTGAAAACAATATCCAGAGCTTAGCGTACATCCTTACAAGACCAAATTTCTACTAAGATAATCATAGTAAAATCTTCCAACCCATTTTTTTCGATTAAAAATCGAAACAATTCAATATAGTGATCCTTAAGGAATGATTCATCTTTCAAAGCCAATGTATCCAACACAACAAATTCAGTGTATAAAATTGGTTGAAACTGACAAGGAAAAGAGTGCAAAAGTGTTGACAAGAGGCTAGGACCCCCATAATGACAACCGAATTCAAAATTGTTCTCAATTTCCTGTATATCTGTCGATGCATCAATTATTCTATCAAGGACCACACATGCTTGTGGAAAAAGGGACTCTATTTTTGTATTTCGTGATCCTTTTACATATTTACACCCTTCCATTGTCTTACAGAAGTTGGCAAATATGATATCAGTAATTCCATAATGCTCAAGAATATTGGATATTGTAAGAATCTTATCTTTCAGATTCTTATCATGACTTTTGCAATATGTTACCATTGCCTCCAAAATTGTTCTTTTGGTTTTCAATTGTGAACAATAATCTTTCATTTTTATGGCATTGGTTGGATGGTTCACTGGAATAGAAAACCAGACAGTTCCATCCAATAGTTTATCTGCTACAGAACCCATTTCTTCAGCGGTTAGTCCCTGAAGGGGACGGAAAGAAATTGATACCAAACTGTTTAGACTATTTGTCTTATAGTTTGGATCCTTAGGTTGGTTTGGGGAACACATTAATGTCCCTAGTTTGTAACAATTAAAAACAACTTCCCATTTATCCCAAGTAGTATCATCAAGATATAACAAGACTTTTTTTTAGCAAAGTTTGTTAGTGGACAATCGAAGAAAGAGCACAACATTTCATCATCAACCTGTTAAAAAATAACAAATATAAATTAGTAAGAATGTGATATCAAAAATAAAATAGCCATGAATTTAGTTAAAACAATATAAACTAAGTGCAAAACAAAAAAAATTGCATACCTTGTCTTCAGCCGTCTTAGAATTCCCACATTTTTGTTTCTTTAATTTATTTGTGGCAATTAGGAATTGTCTTGCAGATCGTACAGAATCAATGAATGGAGTTTTGAAGAACACTGTGTTTGCAGAATTTAACTGGCAGCAAATACGAATCACCACACTGGGAGCAACTAATGGATCTAAGAATCGATCATTACGTTCTTTGTACTTTTGTTTTGCCTCCCCAGATAGATTGAATTTAGGATTTGATAATATTTCTTTTGCTGCGTGAATGGTGTGTTGCCCATCAACTATCAAAAATTGATGTTCTTGGCATTTATATCCATTTCATTCATGATTTTCACAGGGTTTCCAATCGGATCAGACTCTTTTGTGTCAAATGGAATCAGAAGAGCATCAGGCAATGATGCTTGAAATTTCTGTAGGAATGATTTTATTAATACTCGAACATTTAAATCCTCCCGTGATCTCAATTTATATAACTTGGGTGCTTCTACACATCTTCGAACATCCACCTTCATGGTAAAAGAGCTTGAAAATAAATAACTGTCCTTAAAATTTTCATGGATTTCATCGCATTGGTCAGCAAGCTCTCTATCTGAGAGTCTTCTTTTTGGGATTTTACAAACTCTGTAGTAGGCATGAACTCAATTTCTTTAATGCTCTGTTCTAGCTTAGATAAATATACCCTTCTCAAAGCAAGCAATTGAGCCTCGAGTTTATCATCTGGTATTTTATCAAGTAGTTTACCTCTTTAATGCAAATAAAGAAACACGAATGATGTTTTCTTACATCTCACATAGCGATATTTCATAACGTTGGTAATACGTTGTACAAAATCATCACAACTCTTTAGACCAGATTCATTGAAGCTCTCAAAACTGTCCAACTTAAAATGTGACTTTTTTATTGACTCTGGAAATTTTGTATTAGTATTAATCAAATCTGGTCTAAATTTTGTGTAATCAACTTGGCAAGAAAATAATTTCACTTCATTTTCTTCAATTACCTCCATTTGAAAATCGATCTGACTATGCTTGAGAGCATAGCAACTAACAATTATCCCTAGCCTTTGTATATCATTTCCATCCATGGATCCAAATAGATACATATCTGGAAACATATTCATGGGACTTTCAATCTCAACATACCAGTCTTCGACATACTCATATGCAGTAGATGTTTTGAACTTTTTAATCATTTCAAAATTAGAACCCATTGTTAAATTTATAATCTGAGTTGAATGACGCTTTTGTTTTTTGAATGCTAATTGTGGCATTTTACTTGCTTTGGAGACGACAGCTTCTAAAAACAATAATAAGCAATTATTACTATAAATAAAATGAAATCAAAATCACAAATATTACCATATAGTCTTCTAGTCTAACCATTTAGAAATGAGAGAATAATATTTAAAACCACTATACCACATGGGGGAGACGTTGTTTGTGTGTCACTTGCAATTCGTTTTTTCTTCAAATTATTCCTTGGAATTGTCATTGCACCAGAGTCCATAGCTTCTAAAAACAATAATAAATAGTTGTGACTATAAGTTTAAATTGTTTTCAAGATACATGAAATAATGAGCATTATCAAACAATATTCTATTACATGTCTTTTATTCACATGCACAAGAATAATAAGGGTCATGTGTTATGGAAACATATTAAATACTTAAAGATCAATAAAAATCCATTGCATCTAGCATAAGTAGAGACTCATTAAAAAGAAAAGTTTTTCTTCTCAAAAATGCTAGAAGGAAATGCTTATGTTAGAAAGAAAGCTAGCAGTCGCTAGCTTTCCTTGATCTTTTGCCATGTACTTATTTCAAAATAGAGCACATGGAACAAGCTCAAGGTATAAGCTAGCAACCACCAATCACCATGGACAGGATTTTTCTATTGAAAAGCTAGCGACTGCTAGATTTCTTTCTAGCATAGGTATGTGTTATTATCCTATAAGTAAATGCTTATGCTAGAAGGAAAGCTAGCAGTCGCTAGCTTTCCTTGATCTTGTGCCATGTGCTTATTTGAAAATAGAGTACATTGCACAAGTTCAAGGCTTTTCTTGATCTTATGCCATGTGCTTATTTGAAAATAAAGTACATGGCACACGTTCAAGGTATAAGCTAGCAACCACCAATCACCATGCCTAGGGTTTTCTATTGGAAAGCTAGCGACTGTTAGCTTTCCTTCTACCATAAGCATGTGTGACATGCTAGAAAAAAATGTTTATGCTAGAATAAAAGGTAGCATTCGTTCAAAATAGAGCACATGGCACAAGCTCAAGGTATAAGCTAGCAACCACCAATCACCATGGACAGGGTTTTTCTATTAGAAAGCTAACGACTGTTACCTTTCCTTCTAGCATAAGCATGTGTGTTTATGCTAGAAGGAAATGCTTATGCTAGAAGGAAAGCTAGCAGTTGCTAGCTTTCCTTGATCTTTTGCCATGTGCTTATTTCAAAATAGAGCACCTAGCACAAGCTCAAGGTATAAGCTAGCAACCACCAATCACAATGGACATGATTTTTCTATTGGAAAGCTAGCGACGACTAGCTTTCCTTCTAGCATAAGTATGTGTTATTATCCTAGAAGGAAATGCTTATGTTATTCGCTAGCTTTCGTTGATCTTGTAACATGTGCTTATTTGAAAATAGAATACATGGCACAAGCTCAAGGTATAAACTAGCAACCACCAATCACCATGTCCAGGGTTTTCTATTGGAAAGCTAGCAACTGCTAGCTTTCATTCTAACATAAGCATGTGGGTTATGCTAAAAGGAAATGCTTATGCTAGAAGGGAAGCTGGCATTCGTTCAAAATAGAGCACATGGCACAAATTCAAGGTATAAGCGAGCAACCACCAATTACCATGTAAAGCCAGCGACTGCTAGCTTTCCTTCTAAAATAAACACGTGTGTTATGCTATAAGGAAATACTTATGCTAGAAGGAAAGCTAGCATTCGTTCAAAATAGAGCACATGGCACAAGCTCAAGGTATAAGCTAACAACCACCAATCACCATGGACAGGGTTTTTCTATTGGAAAGCTAACAACTGTTAGCTTTCCTTCTAGCATAAGCATGTGTGTTTATGCTAGAAGGAAATGATTATGGTAGAAGGAAAGCTGGCAGTTGCTAGATTTCCTTGATATTTTGCGATGTGCCTATTTCAAAATAGATCACATGACACAATCTCAAGGTATAAGCTAGCAACCACCAATCACCATGGACATGATTTTTCTATTGGAATGCTAGCGACTGCTATCTTTCATTCTAACATAAGTATGTGTTATTATCCTATAAGAAAATTATTATGCTAGAAGAAAAACTAGCAGTCGGTACCTTTCCTTGATCTTGTGCCATGTGCTTATTTGAAAATAAAGTACATGGCACAAGCTCAAGGTATAAGCTAGCAACCACCCATCACCATGCTCATGGTTTTTCTATTGGAAAGCTAGCGACTGCTAGCTTTTCTTCTAACATAAGCATGTGTGTTATGCTAGAAGGAGAGCTAGCATTCGTTCAAAATAGAGCACATGGCATAAGCTGAAGGTATAAGCTACCAACCATCAATCACCATGGACAGGGTTTTTTTAATTGAAATCTAGCGACTGTTAGCTTTCCTTATAGTATAAGCATGTGTGTTTATTTTAAAAGGAAATGCTTATGCTAGAAGGAAAGCTAGCAGTCACTAGCTTTCCTTGATCTCTTGCCATGTGCTTATTTCAAAATAGAGCACATGGCACAATCTCAAGGTATAAGCTTGCAACCACCAATCACCATGGACATGATTTTTCTATTGGAAAGCTAATGACTGCTAGCTTTTCTTCTAGCATAAGTATGTGTTCTTATCTTAGAAGGAAATGCTTATGCTAAAAGGAAAGCTAGCAGTCGCTAGTTTTTCTTGATCTTATGCCATGTGCTTATTTGAAAATAGAGCACATGGCACAAGCTCAAGGTATAAGCTAGCAACCACCAATCACCATGCCCAAGGTTTTTCTATTGGAAAGCTAACGACTGCTAGCTTCCCTTCTAACATAAGCATGTGTGTTATGCTAGAAGGAAAGCTAGCATTCGTTCAAAACAGAGCACATGACACAAGCTCAAGGTATAAGCTAGCAACCACCAATCACCATGGACATTATTTTTCTATTGGAAAGCTAGCGACTGCTAGCTTTCTTTGTAGCATAGGTATGTGTTATTATCCTATAAGTAAATGCTTATGCTAGAAGGAAAGCTAGCAGTCGCTAGCTTTCCTTGATCTTGTGCCATGTGCTTATTTGAAAATAGAGTACATGGCACAAGTTCAAGGCTTTCCTTGATCTTATGCCATGTGCTTATTTGAAAATAGAGTACATGGCACAAGTTCAAGGTATAAGCTAGCAACCACCAATCACCATGCCTAGGGTTTTTCTATTGGAAAGCTAGCGACTGCTAGCTTTCCTTCTACCATAAGCGTGTGTGACATGCTAGAAAAAAATGTTTATGGTAGAATAAAATGTAGCATTCGTTCAAAATAAAGTACATGGCACAAGCTCAAGGTATAAGCTAGCAACCACCAATCACCATGGACAGGGTTTTTCTATTGGAAAATTAGCAACTGCTAGCTTTCCTTCTAGCATAAGCATTTCCTTATGCTAGAAGGAAAGCGAACAGTCACTAGCTTTCCTTGATCTTTTGCCATGTGCTTATTTCAAAATATAGCACATGGCACAAGCTCAAGGTATAAGCTAGCAGCCACCAATCACAATGGACATTATTTTTCTATTGGAAAGCTAGGGACGACTAGCTTTTCTTCTAGCATAAGTATGTGTTATTATCCTAGAAGGAAATGCTTATGTTAGTCGCTAGCTTTCCTTGATCTTGTACCATGTGCTTATTTGAAAAAAGAATACATGGCACAAGCTCAAGGTATAAACTAGCAACCACGAATCACCATGTCCAGAGTTTTCTATTGGAAAGCTAGCGACTGCTAGCTTTCATTCTAACATAAGCATGTGGGTTATGCTACAAGGAAATGCTTATGCTAGAAGGGAAGCTAGCATTCATTCAAAATAGAGCATATGGCACAAATTCAAGGTATAAGCGAGCAACCACCAATCACCATGTAAAGCTAGCGACTGCTAGCTTTCCTTCTAATATAAACACGTGTGTTATGCTATAAGGAAATACTTATGCTAGAAAGAAAGCTAACATTCCTTCAAAATAGAGCACATGGCATAAGCTCAAGGTATAAGCTGACAACCACCAATCACCATGGACATGGTTTTTCTATTGGAAAGCTAGCGACTGTTAGCTTTCCTTCTAACATAAGCATGTGTGTTTATGCTAGAAGAAAATAATTATGCTAAAAAGAAAGCTAGCAGTTGCTAGCTTTCCTTGATATTTTTCCATGTGCCTATTTCAAAATAGATCACATGACACAAGCTCAAGGTATAAGCTAGCAACCACCAATCACCATGGACATGATTTTTCTATTGCAAAACTAGCGACTACTAGCTTTCATTCTAACATAAGTATGTTTTATTATCCTAGAAGGAAATTCTTATGCTAGAATAAAAACTAGTAGTCGCTAGCTTTCCTTGATCTTATGCCATGTGCTTATTTGAAAATAGAGTACATGGCACAAGCTCAAGGTACAAGCTAGCAACCACCAATCACCATGCTCAGGGTTTTTCTATTGGAAGCTAGCGACTGCTAGCTTTTCTTCTAACATAAGCATGTGTGTTATGCTAGAAGGAGAGCTAGCATTCGTTCAAAATAGAGCACATGGCACAAGCTCAAGGTATAAGCTAGCAACCATCAATCACCATTGACTGGGTTTTTCTAGTTGAAAGCTAGCGACTGTTAGCTTTCCTTCTAGTATAAGCATGTGTGTTTATTTTAGAACAAAATGCTTATGCTAGAAGGGAAGGTAGCAGTCACTAGCTTTCTTCGATCTTTTTCCATGTGCTTATTTCAAAATAGAGCACATGGCACAAGCTCAAGGTATAAGCTAGCAACCACCAATCACCATGGACATGATTTTTCTATTGGAAAGTTGGCGACTGCTAGCTTTCCTTCTAGCATAAGTATGTGTTCTTATCCTAAAAGGAAATGCTTATGCTAGAAGGAAATCTAGCTGTCGCTAGCTTTCCTTGATCTTGTGCCATGTGCTTATTTGAAAATAGAGTGCATGGCACAAGCTCAAGGTATAAGCCAGCAACCACCAATCACCATGCCCAAGGTTTTTCTATTGGAAAGCTATCGACTGCTAGCTTTCCTTCTAACATAAGCACGTGTGTTATGCTACAAAGAAAGCTAACATTCGTTCAAAACAGAGCACATAGAACAAGCTCAAGGTATAAGCTAGCAACCACCATTCACCATGGACAGGATTTTTTTATTGGAAAGCCAGTGACTGCTAGCTTTCTTTCTAGCATAGGTGTGTGTTATTATCCTATAAATAAATGCTTATGCTAGAAAGAAAGCTAGCAGTCGCTAGCTTTCCTTGATTTTGTGCCATGTTCTTATTTGAAAATAGAGTACATGGCACAAGTTCAAGGCTTTCATTGATCTTGTGCCATGTGCTTATTTGAAAATAGAATACATGGCACAAGTTCAAGGTATAAGCTAGCAACCACCAATCACCATGCCTAGGGTTTTTCTATTGGAAAGCTAGCGACTGCTAGCTTTCCTTCTACCATAAGCATGTGTGACATGCTAGAAAAAAATGTTTATGCTAGAATGAAAGGTAGCATTCGTTCAAAATAGAGTACATGGCACAAGCTCAAGGTATAAGCTAGCAACCACCAATCACCATGGACAGGGTTTTTCTGTTGGAAAGCTAGCGACTGTTACCTTTCCTTCTAGCATAAGCATGTGTGTTTATGCTAGAAGAAAATGCTTATGGTAGAAGGAAAGATAGCAGTCACTAGCTTTCCTTGATCTTGTACCATGTGCTTATTTGAAAATAGAATACATGGCACAAGCTCAAGGTATAAACTAGCAACCACCAATCACCATGTCTAGGGTTTTCTATTGGAAAGCTAGCGACTGCTAGCTTTCATTCTAACATAAGCATGTGGGTTATGCCAGAAGGAAATGCTTATGCTAGAAGGGAAGCTAGCATTCGTTCAAAATAGAGCACAGGTACAAATTCAAGGTATAAGCGAGCAACCACCAATCACCATGTAAAGCTAGCGACTGCTGGCTTTCCTTCTAACATAAACATGTGTGTTATGTTATAAGAAAATACTTATGCTAGAAGGAAAGCTAGCATTCGTTCAAAATAGAGCATATGGCACAAGCTCAAGGTATAAGCTAACAACCACCAATCACCATGGACAGGGTTTTTCTATTGGAAAGCTAGCGACTGTTAGCTTTCCTTTTAGCATAAGCATGTGTGTTTATGCTAGAAGGAAATGATTATGCTAGAATGAAAGCTAGCAGTTGGTAGATTTCCTTGATATTTTGCCATGTGCTTATTTCAAAATAGATCACATGACACAAGCTCAAGGTATAAGTTAGCAACCACCAATCACTATGGACATGATTTTTCTATTGGAAAGCTAGCGACTGCTAGCTTTCATTCTAACATAGGTATGTGTTGTTATCCTAGAAGAAAATTCTTATGCTAGAAGGAAAGCTAATAGTCGCTAGCTTTCCTTGATCTTGTGCCATGTGCTTATTTGAAAATAGAGTACATGGCACAAGCTCAAGGTATAAGCTAGCAACCACCAATCACCATGTTCAGGGTTTTTCTATTGGAAAGCTAGCGACTGATAGTTTTTCTTTTAACATAAGCATGTGTGTTATGCTAGAAGGAAATGCTTATGGTAAGAGGAGAGCTAGCATTCATTCAAAATAGAGCACATGGCAAAATAGAGCCCATTGTATTTCATGTAGGCTCGAAATGAAAAGTCATGACTTAAAGGAAAAGACATGTCAGTTTTCACTATACTTATGGAGAAATATATGATTACTATCATGTGAATCATTTAGAGAGGACTTGTGTCGAGTTCATTAATATGTTTGGGGTGTTCACGAACCCTCTTTCTTAAACAAAGGAGACAAATAATCAAGAGGAGGATGAGAATGAGACGAAGAGAAAAAAAAGATTGACAAGTAGTGAATCTCCAATGGGATGTACTTCCATGGATTTTTCAATATAAGTACTTGATATTGAATCACTCATAATATTTGAAATTGTAAAAAATAAAATGTAAAATTTAAAAACCTTTGTTGTCAGAAATTCTTATCAACTTCTACAAGAAGACCTTCCAAATGATTATAAGGATGTGGGGGCTTGATAAACATGCAATTATGTTGTCCTAAGTTTCACCATTTAAAAGCAAAACAAAAAAACAACTTCAAGTGCATGTTTACCCAGCTCTTCAAAACTGAACATATTGTGTGGGTAAAGAATTCTACTACAAATTTTTATTGTTCTCACTCTAATCTATCGTGGTTAATGGACTATGAACAAGACAAATCACAAGCTACAAATAAGTGTAAAAGGTGCAACAAGTGAGTGATATGTTCAAATTCGGTTTAGTGAAAGAGTCACAAAATGTAGGTTATGTTTGATTATGAGTTTGGTAGGTTGAATATATAAACATAAAAAAAGTGTATGGTTTTTCGCGGATATGTAACTGGGCCTTCCAAAAGCACAATTGATGGTGACAATGGAGTCCACACACCAATTGACTAGTGAAGGTAAGAAAGAGGCAGTTCTACTGGCGATGGGGCAAATGTTCCAATCTAGAAGACTTGGCAACACCTCCCAACGACAATAGCTGACTTCATGAGTCAATTGCACCCACAAGTGCTCCTTGGTGATTTCCTAACTTTGGCCACTAAGATACCTTGCGTCAAGTGTGGATCAGTGGTTCGGCCTGTACGGTATAGTGTCGTCTCCCTACAATGAGTTGGGTGACTCGTAGGGGAGAGTAGGGCAACTATACCTCGACTTTAACCTCCTTGGGCACGGCGCACTTCTGATCCGGGTTTTCTTTTAACACTTGCTTATAGCAGGATTTATAAAGCACCCTATAAGTCAACAATGCTATGTTTCAAAATATACCTAATGAAAGTAGATTGGAGGGCATTAATGGATGCCTAGCTCAATCAATCCTACCTAACTAATTTATGTTTTGTGACCTCATGTGAAGCTTGGAGGCTACACCAAGAATGTAATTTTTGAGATAATTTCTATTGCTAATAACAAGTAAATTAGACAAAGACACTACCTCTAGTTTTCTATTGCTAATAACAATTAAATGTTACATATAGATTACCTCTAATGCGAAAATAGACATAAACATAGTAAAATATACATAAAGAAGACCTCCTTCATTATAACTTTTATATCAATTCAAGTTTATTGGTTTACTTAAAGACATGTGAACAAAAAAATAAATAAATTGAACCCATATAAATGATAGACTATAAATCATCATATTTTTATGTCATTAACCAAGTAGTTCTTTTATCATTACATTTTGTTAACTCATTAAAAAACATACAACTGTATTAACTAAAAGTTATACCTAAACTTTAAACTAATTTAAAAACTATTTCTATAAAATCCATTTTCATTTTGTAAATAATATTAAAACATATCCTTATATATTATATTTTCACTTTTAAAAATATATGGAAACTCAATTTTCAAATTTTTTGATTTTCCCAATTAAAAACGGAGAGTATGTCAAAGCATACATTGTTTTTGTCTTTCCCTTTGCTTTAACTCCATACACTATAGGAAAAAAAAGACAACAGGTTAAACTATAGAATGTTGATTGTCACTATTTTTAGCTTGTAACAAGTAAACAAAATGACCTTACAAGTTTATATTAAAGTGTTTTTTCTAAATATTTATATTAATTATTGACTATAATAAAAAATTTAATGGTTAAAAATGTATATTAAAATATTATTTTAAATATTTATAAATATTCATATTTAAGAATTAAATATAATAAAAACATATACATACCCGTCACCGCTTTGTTTTGAGTGGATGTGGGAGAAGATCACAAATAACAATTTTGCAATGACAATGGAAAAAATTAAAGGTTCCATTTAATGAAGGATTAAATGTGTATTCTTTATTGAAAAATATATAAGTAATAATAAAAAAATCATTTAACATGGATAATCAAAATTTTAAAAAATGATTCAAACAATTTAAATAATATTTAATATTATAAACTTTGTAAGAGTTTAAGACCATGTTTATCCTAACCAAAACATAATAGACTAAAAATCAAAGACCATGTTTATCCTAACCGAAACATAATAGACTAAAATCATGAGATGGTTATTTATGAATCACGGGTTCATTGAACTTCAAGGCTTCAACCTTGAAGTTCGAAATTTGATGAAACTGAAATAAATTCTCAAGTTCGTTTATGTTTGGCAAACTTCATGGATGAAGCTTAGTTCGATTCGGAATGGAGGTGATCCTATATGCAAATTTGAACCTAAAGGTTATTTGAATTTGGCATTGAGGGGAACTGGAAGGTAAAATTTATCTTTAGAATTGTTATTTAATTTGTGTTCTTCATGTTTTATAATTTATAAATGAAAAATGCAAAACCCTAATTTGCTCATGTTGTTGACTTTCTCCATGCTCATGATTTTGTAATTTTGTTCACTCCTTCATCTACTTGTGATCTATTGAGTGCCAACAAAGATGGTCCAAAAATTGCAATACTTATATGCTATTTTTTATCACTTTCATGAAAAAAATGTCATGCAATTTAAGTCAAAATAGTACTAAACTCCCTAAGAAAAAAGGCCTTCCATCTATTTCCAGGTATCCCATAAAGATCTCTGTATTTAAAGGATAAGGTAAACAAAATATAGTAGCAATTCCTAATGAAAGTGCAAAAACTGCGTCACTAGAAGGTGGTGGAAATGCTGGAAAGCTTCAATTTTAAATTTCATTGGGCATTGAAATAGTATAAAATGCAAAATTTCATAACTCATTGACCCCCTTAATAAAAATCCATTGCATCTAGCACAAGTAGAGACTCATTAAAAAGAAAAATTTTCCTTCTAAAAAATGCTAGAAGGAAATGCTTATGCCAGAAAGAAAGCTAGCAGTCGCTAGCTTTCCTTGATATTTTGCCATGTGCTTATTTCAAAATAGAGCACATAGCACAAGCTCAAGGTATAAGCTAGCAACCACCAATCACCATGGACAAGATTTTTCTATTGGAAAGCTAGCGACTGCTAGCTTTCTTTCTAGCATAGGTATGTGTTATTATCTTATAAGTAAATGTTTATGCTAAAAGGAAAGCTAGCAGTCGCTAGCTTTCTTTGATCTTGTGCCATGTGCTTATTTGAAAATAGAGTACATGGCACAAGTTCAAGGCTTTCATTGATCTTGTGCCATGTACTTATTTGAAAATAGAGTACATGGCACAAGTTCAAGGTATAAGCTAGCAACCACCAATCACCATGCCTAGGGTTTTTCTATTGGAAAGCTAGCGACTGCTAGCTTTCCTTCTACCATAAGCATGTGTGACATGCTAGAAAAAAATGTTTATGCTAGAATGAAAGGTAGCATTTGTTCAAAATAGAGTACATGGCACAAGCTCAAGGTATAAGCTAGCAACCACCAATCACCATGGACAGGGTTTTTCTATTGGAAAGCTAACGACTATTAGCTTTCCTTCTAGCATAAGCATGTGTGTTTATGCTAGAAGGAAATGCTTATGCTAGAAGGAAAGCTAGCAGTCGCTAGCTTTTCTTGATCTTTTGCCATGTGCTTATTTCTAAATAGAGCACATGGCACAAACTCAAGGTATAAGCTAGCAACCACCAATCACAATGGACATGATTTTTCTAATGGAAAGCTAGCGACGACTAGCTTTCCTTCTAGCATAAGTATGTGTTATTATCCTAGAAGGAAATGCTTATGTTAGAAGGAAAGCTAGCAGTCGCTAACTTTCCTTGATCTTGTACCATGTGCTTATTTGAAAATAGAATACATGGCACAAGCTCAAGGTATAAACTAGCAACCACCAATCACCATGTCCAGGGTTTTCTATTGGAAAGCTAGCGACTGCTAGCTTTCATTCTAACATAAGCATGTGGGTTATGCTAGAAGGAAATGCTTATGCTAGAAGGGAAGCTAGCATTCGTTCAAAATAGAGCACATGGCACAAATTCAAGGTATAAGCGATCAACCACCAATCACCATGTAAAGCTAACGACTGCTAGATTTTCTTCTAACATAAACACGTGTGTTATGCTATAAGGGAATACTTATACTAAAAGGAAAGCTAGCATTCGTTAAAAATAGAACACATGACATAAGCTCAAGGTATAACCTAACAACCACCAATCACCATGAACAGGGTTTTTCTATTGGAAAGCTAACGACTGTTAGCTTTCCTTCTAGCATAAGCATGTGTGTTTATGCTAGAAAGAAATGTAGCAGTTGCTAGCTTTCCTTGATATTTTGCCATGTGCTTATTTCAAAATAGATCACATGACATAAGCTCAAGGTATAAGCTAGCAACCACCAATCACCATGGACAGGGTTTTTCTATTGGAAAGCTAGCGACTGTTAGCTTTTCTTCTAGCATAAGCATGTGTGTTTATGCTAGAAGGAAAGCTAGTAGTCACTAGATTTCCTTGATCTTTTGCCATGTGCTTATTTCAAAATATAGCACATGGCACAAGCTCAAGGTATAAGCTAGCAACCACCAATCACAATGGACATGATTTTTCTATTGGAAAGTTAGCGACGACTACTTTTCCTTCTAGTATAAGTATGTGTTATTATCCTAGAAGGAAATGCTTATGTTACAAGGAAATCTAGCAGTCGCTAGCTTTCCTTGATCTTGTACCATCTGCTTATTTGAAAATAGAATACATGGCACAAGCTCAAGGTATAAACTAGCAACCACCAATCACCATGTCCAGGGTTTTCTATTGGAAAGCTAGCGACTGCTAGCTTTCATTGTAACATAAGAATGTGGGTTATGCTAGAAGGAAATGCTTATGCTAGAAGGGAAGTTAGCATTCGTTCAAAATAGAGCACATGACACAAATTCAAGGTATAAGCGAGCAACCACCAATCACCATGTAAAGCTAGCGACTGATAGCTTTCCTTCTAACATAAACACGTGTGTTATGCTATAAGGAAATACTTATGCTAGAAGGAAAGCTAGCATTCGTTCAAAATAGAGCACATGGCACAAGCTCAGGGTATAAGCTAACAACCACCAATCACCATGGACAAAGTTTTTCTATTGAAAAGCTAGCGACTGTTGGCTTTCCTTCTAGCATAAGCATGTGTGTTTATGCTAGAAGGAAATGATTATACTAAAAAGAAAGCTAGCAGTTGCTAGCTTTCCTTGATATTTTGCCATGTTCTTATTTCAAAATATATCACATGACACAAGCTCAAGGTATAAGCTAGCGACCACCAATTACCATGGACATGATTTTTCTATTGAAAAGCTAGCGATTGCTGGTTTTCATTATAACATAAGTATGTGTTATTATCCTAGAAGGAAATTCTTATGCTAGAAGGAAAGTTAGCAGTCGCTATCTTTCCTTGATCTTGTGCCATGTGCTTATTTGAAAATAGAGTACATGGCACAAGCTCAAGGTATAAGCTAGCAACCACCAATCACCATGCTCAGGGTTTTTCTATTGGAAAGCTAGCGAGTGCTAGCTTTTCTTTTAACACAAGCATGCGTGTTATGCTATAAGGAAATGCTTATGCTAGAAGGAGAGCTAACATTTATTCAAAATAAAGCACATGGCACAAGCTGAAGGTATAAGCTAGAAACCATCAATCACCATGGACAAGGTTTTTCTAATTGAAAGCTAGCGACTGTTAGCTTTCTTTCTAGTATAAGCATGTGTGTTTATTTTAGAAGAAAATGCTTATGTTAGAAGGAAAGCTAGCAGTCAATAGATTTCGTTGATCTTTTGACATGTGCTTATTTTAAAATAGAGCAAATGGCACAAGCTCAAGGTATAAGCTAGCAACCACCAATCACTATGGACATGATTTTTCTATTGGAAAGCTAGCGACTGCTAGCTTTTCTTCTAGCATAAGTATGCGTTCTTATCCTAGAAGAAAAGCTAGCAGTCGCTAGCTTTCCTTGATCTTGTGCCATGTGCTTATTTGAAAATAGAGTGCATGGCACAAGCTCAAGGTATAAGCTAGCAACCACCAATCACCATGCCCAAGATTTTTCTATTGGAAAGCTAGCGACTGCTAGCTTTCCTTCTAACATAAGCATGTGTGTTATGCTAGAAGGAAAGCTGGCATTCGTTCAAAATAGAGCACATGGCACAAGCTCAAGGTATAAGCTAGCAACCACCAATCACCATGAACAGGGTTTTTTTATTGGAAAGCTAGCGACTATTAGCTTTCCTTTTAGCATAAGCATGTGTGTTTATACTAGAAGGAAATTCTTATGCTAGAAGGAAAGCTAGCAGTCGCTAGCTTTCCTTGATCTTTTGCCATGTGCTTATTTCAAAATACATCACATGGAACAAGCTCAAGGTATAAGCTAGCAACCACCAATCACCATGGACATGATTTTTCTATTGAAAAGCTAGCGACTGCTAGCTTTTCTTCTAGCATAAGCATGTGTGTTATGTTATAAGGAAATTCTTATGCTAAAAGGAGAGTTAGCATTCGTTCAAAATAGAGCACATGGCACAAGTTGAAGGTATAAGCTAGCAACCATCAATCACCATGGACAGGGTTTTTCTAATTGAAAGCTAACGACTGTTAGCTTTCTTTCTAGTATGAGCATCTGTGTTTATTTTAGAAGGAAATGCTTATGCTAGAAGGAAAGCTAACAGTCGCTAGCTTTCCTTGATTTTTTTCCATGTGCTTATTTCAAAATAGAGCAAATGGCACAAGCTCAAGGTATAAGCTAGCAACCACCAATCACCATGCCCAAGGTTTTTCTATTGGAAAGCTAGCGACTACTAGCTTTCCTTCTAACATAAGCATGTGTTTTATACTATAAGGAAAGCTAGCATTCGTTCAAAATAGAGCACATGGCACAAGCTCAAGATATAAGCTAGCAACCACCAATCACCATGGACAGGGTTTTTTATTGGAAAGCTAGCGACTGTTAGCTTTCCTTCTAGCATAAGCATGTGTGTTTATACTAGAAGGAAATGCTTATGTTAGAAGGAAAGCTAGCAGTCGCTAGCTTTCCTTGATCTTTTGCCATGTGCTTATTTCAAAATACATCAAATGGAACAAGCTCAAGGTATAAGCTAGCAACCACCAATCACGATGGACATGATTTTTCTATTGGAAAGCTAACGACTGCTAGCTTTTCTTTTAGCATAAGCATGTGTGTTATGCTAGAAGGAAATGTTTATGCTAGAAGGAGAGCTAGCATTCGTTCAAAATATAGAACATGGCACAAGCTGAATGTATAAGCTAGCAACCATCAATCACCATGGACAGGGTTTTTCTAATTGAAAGCTAACGACTGTTAGCTTTCCTTCCAGTATAAGAATGTGTGTTTATTTTAGAAGGAAATGCTTATGCTAGAAGGAAATCTAGCAGTCGCTAGCTTTCCTTGATCTTTTTCCATGTGCTTATTTCAAAATAGAGCAAATGGCATAAGCTCAAGGTATAAGCTAGCAACCACCAATCACTATGGACATGATTTTTCTATTGGAAAGCTGGCGACTGCTAGCTTTCCTTCTAGCATAAGTATGTTTTCTTATCCTACAAGAAAATGCTTATGCTAGAAGGAAAGCTAGCAGTCGCTAGCTTTCTTTGATCTTGTGCCATGTGCTTATTTGAAAATAGAGTGCATGGCACAAGCTCAAGGTATAAGCTAGCAACCACCAATCACCATGCACAATGTTTTTCTATTGGAAAGCTAGCGACTGCTAGCTTTCCTTCTAACATAAGCATGTGTGTTATGCTACAAGGAAAGCTAGCATTCGTTCAAAATAGAGCACATGGCACAAGCTCAAGGTATAAGCTAGCAACCACCAATCACCATGGACAGGGTTTTTTATTGGAAAGCTAGCGACTGTTAGCTTTCCTTTTAGCATAAGCATATGTGTTTATACTAGAATGAAATGCTTATGCTAGTAAGAAAGCTAGCAGTCGCTAGCTTTCCCTGATCTTTTACCATGTGCTTATTTCAAAATACATCACATGAAACAAGCTCAAGGTATAAGCTAGCAACCACCAATCACCATGGACATGATTTTTCTGTTGGAAATCTAGCGACTGTTAGCTTTTCTTTTAGCATAAGTATGTGTTCTTATCCTAGAAGAAAATGCTTATGCTAGAAGGAAATATAGCAGTCGTTAGCTTTCCTTGATCTTGTGACGTGTGCTTTCCTTGATCTTGTGACAAAATCTGTCTCAGGTACTGTCAGCTTTCACGACAGTCACCTATAAGGAATGACATCCTAAGTTGGTCACTAAGTACTTTCGTCACGTGGAGAAAGAGCAGTTATCCATCTACGGTATTGGGTCGTCTCCTTTTCAACAAGTGGTGGTGAGCCCACTTGAGAGAACATACACCCGCAACCTTGGGTTTGACCTCCTATGGCGCGGCGCCGCTCTTTCACTTGCCCCGTGTGGCTATACACGACCACTTGATTTAGAAGAATTTTTATAGCACCCTAAGGACAACAACTATGTTTTTCAAGTGAAAAAATGATTAAGGGGCATTATTTGGATGCATAGCCCCAAAATCCTACCTAAACTACAAGATTCTTTTGTGCCCTCCTATGGAGGTATTAAGTGAGTAGATTTAAGCTATTTTTGAACTTAGTGAGTGACGAGAGAGTTTCTTGTGTGTCTGTGTGTGCATCAAAGAAAGTGACGGTTTTGAGCGCACATGAGATATTGCATATAAATGAAAAGACGTTTATTTTAAAATGAAAATAATGCAACTCAACCTAATCGAAAAACAACTAAATAAACCATGTAAACCATGTAAAAAAAACTAAATAAAATAAATTGTAAAAATAAAAATAAAAAATCTATAAACAAAATTGTAAAAGTAAAAAAAAATCTATAAACTTACCAAGATTTTCAACCTCTTTTTAATCCAGTCTTCGTCTTTACTTTTTGTTTGGCTAAGACTAAAGCTAATGCCAATGCCAATGCCATTTTTTCCCATAACTTCATCTTCATCTTAGTTGGTCTTGCTTCTTTGATAGACAATAATCTAGAAGCTATGAAGCGAAGACTACTTGAATGGAAACTGTACAATATATTGAAACTATTTGTAAGTTACAAACTTATATCAAATAATTAAATATAAAAAACACTAGCTATTTAGCTATTTTTATATACAAGTAATGCTATATATTACATCTTATATACATTCATAGAGTTGATAACTATTTTTATGTACAAGTAATGCCATATACTTATATACATTCATAGAGTTGATAGCTATTTTTATGTACAAGTAATGCCATATATTACATCCTACATACATTCATAGAGTTGATTATACCATGGAGGTTTACAAAATGAAATTTAGAAATACACCATTCAAATAAATGATTGGCAATTATTTAAAATAGTTATTTAGGTTTAAATAGAATGATTTTTATTTTGAAAAAAATTTATTGTAATTTTTCAAAATCTAGATTATAGTTGTTAAGTGGAATTTTTGGATGTTTCAAAATATTTAAAAAATGCTGAATCTATTTATACCATTAAAATACAGATTAAAATAAAGCTAATTCTAAATTTACAACATCAAAAACTATAAATTTCAAAAAAAATATAAAACCATATTTGAAAATAAAGGACAATTACAACCATTTAAACTACGGAATTAACAACTCAGTTTCGAATTGCTGCTGGACTCTGTGAAACTAGCGAAGATGGGTTTAATTCAGTTCACATACACAAATAAAAATTAAAAAAACTATTCATTTTCTTAATTCTGTGTCAAATATTGACATAAAGAACAACTATGTAACCATTCAGTATACAGTCTACTGAATCCACAACTCAATTTCAAAATGCTGCTGACCATGAAAAAACAAGAGAGGATGGGTTTAATTCGATTCCCATATTCCAATTGATTAGAAGAGGAGTCTAAATGCTGGTTATTTTGGGGGAAAGTTTTTTGGTTTTTCTTTTTAAATTTGGTTTTGAATATATAAATATATTCAATAGCTTTGAATATCTAAATACCTAGGTCATTCAGATTTATGTAAGTTCAAAGAATTCTTCTCTCAAATTCCGTCAAATTCCTGCTGGAAAACGCAATGGCACTTGTTTAGACTACTCTATTAAAAGAAGTACAAATATCTAAAAAGCAAATCC
>LPNX011008851.1:0-13612 GCA_001517045.1 Pseudotsuga menziesii | reverse complement strand
CATAAAACTTATTTGCTAATTAAAAACTCAAAGGTTTCAAGATTATGTTTTACATCATGTGTCTAATCTTCAAGAAAACCGCTTTGAGCAACCTTTTCAGAGATTTTAAACCTGGGCAAGCAATTTTGTACACAATAAACACAATTTTGTACACAATTTTGTATAATTGTCCCAAAATGTTACTTCCAGTCAAAGTAAAGATGCAATAGCTATGTCCATTTCAATTTTGCAATTAGGAAGAGAATTGTTAGGTAAATGCAAGTGGACTACAAGTATTTTCAAGTCCAACTTGGTAATGAATGGGACTGTCAAACTAAATGTATTTTCCAGCCAAGACAAATTTTACTATGACTATCCCAAATAGTAATTTCCAGTCAAACCAAGAGTGCCAACAAGTACCTATATGATAGTCGTCAACAAAGATGGTATCTTGTACATATTATTTATAGGTCTTTTTGGTATTTTAGTAGTGCAAATGTACTTGTAGTTCACCGTCAAAACTTCTTATGTATGGCTGGAAATGTCACTAATATACACATTCCTCTAGGACTATGTATCTATCACAAAGGAAGGTAATGTATTATTTTATTAAATATGTGGGTTCTTACCTAATTGAAATTTTGTTTCAAGAAGAATACATGGGATTTATGTTTTAATTTTTTCAAAACCTAATTGAAATAGTGTTTCAAGAAAAAGACAGGAGATTTATATTTTGTTTTTTTCAAGGATAATAATAAATTATAGTTAAAATCTTAAAGTATAATTGATGGTATTTGGATCTCCTTTATTTTATTAATGTATTTTTATAAGTGAAAAAGGCTGAACCGAATGAAGTTATGATGGGATACTAGGACTAGCAATCAGCCTTCTTCTTTTCAAGTAGAATGGGAAAACCACCCTTCATGTGCGCAGTCAAGCTATGAATGAGCTTTGGATTTCCCATAGCCGAATATTCAATTACGCACTGCAATTTATATTAGTTGAAGTGTGTCGATCTACACACTGGTTTTTGAGTTACTTATTCTGTAACATCAGACAAACATTACAGGTTTCTTTCTTTTTCCTCAGCCTCCGGTATTTTCCTTATCCAACCACACACATCGTATTTCTATTATTTTAATTTTCACACCCATGGAATATCATATGATGTTTTATATATTTTTAAGTATATATGCCATGGTCTGTTTCTCTCCGTCGTCTTCCTTGGAGACTTTTCGCGGTTCGCCTCATGGTTGTGCATACGCACACACAATATCCATGCACCCGTGTTGGAACCTTGTTAAATGTTGGTTATAAAAATAAAAACATAGATAAAACTTGTTGTGACTGAGACCTTTCTCCACACAAAAACTTCGACCATGAGTAGAGCAAAAACCTCTGTCGTTGAATCTTCCAAAAACATAAGCCGGGCTATGGCAGATTCTAGAAAGTGGGTCTCTCATTAAGTCTGTGAAAAGAGAGGCTTCCCCACTCTTCCCTACTTGGCATTATAACTAAGCGCTCAACTTTCTCAGGATCAAATTCTCTGATGCTAACAACCACTTTTTCAAGGCCATAACAGGCAGCCATTTTTCTATTTTTCTGAGAACAACAGGAGAGCCAATCCCCAGGGCACACACCAACTTCAAATTCTATTTCTATTGATCCCACCATGATCATCAAATAAATAAAAACCCAAACGAAATACAGCGGGCAGATAAGGCAATATCTGGGATCTAAACTGATCAGTAGGTAAAAGTTAAACCCATAAACGGCTGCTACACTACCCTTGTAGGCTTGTACAATGAATGTAATGTACATACAATCTGTATATAAATACAATACGGCTGACAGATTCTCAAAAACCAGAGATCTTAACCTAAAACTATTAGCCGAGCTTGTACTTTACCAAGTATATACCAAAAATCTCTATGTATTTCAAACCTCTCTACGTATTTCAAACCTTTCATGCCTCTCCGGCGTAGTGTTCACGATTATCGCCATTAATATTTATATAATTTTTAATAGAGAATTGAAGCATGCACGCATATTTCCTGGCAATAAAACACTACACTTCGATCGTCTCTCAATGCATGCCCGTGTTCACGATTATCGCCATTAATATTTATATAATTTTTAATAGAGCATTGAAGCATGCGCGCAGATTTCCTGGCAATAAAAACACTACACTTCGATCGTCTCTCAATGCATGCCCTTTCTAGACCTGCAAACCATGCACAAAGAGCAATTTGTACACAATAAACACAGTAATATGTATTACTCTGCCATAAATTATAAAAATAAAAACATAGATAAAACTTGTTGTGACTAAGACCTTTCTCCACGCAAAAACTTCGACCATGAGCACAGCAAAAACCTCTATCGTTGAATCTTCCAAAAACATAAGCCGGGCTATGGCAGATTCTACAAAGTGGGTCTCTCATTAAGTCTGTGAAAAGAGAGGCTTCCCCACTCCGCCCTACTTTGCATTATAACTCTAAGCGCTCAACTTTCTCAGGATCAAATTCTCTAATCCTAACAACCACTTTTTCAAGGCCATAATAGGCAGACATTTTTCTATTTTTCTGAGAACAATAGGAGAGCCAATCCCCAGGGCACACACCAACTTCAAATGCTATTTCTATTTATCCCACCATGATCATCAAATAAATAAAAACCCAAACGAAATACAACGGGTAGATAAGGCAATATCGGGGATCTAACCTGATCAGTAGGTAAAATTAAAACCCATAAACGACTGCTGCACTGCCCTTGTAGGCTTGTACAATGAATGTAATGTACATACAATCTGTATATAAATACAATACGGCTGGCAGATTCTCAAAAACCAGAGATCTTAACCTAAAACTATTAGCCGAGCTTGTACTTTACCAAGTATATACCAAAAATCTCTATGTATTTCAAACCTTTCACGCCTCACCGGCGCAGTGTTCACGATTATCGCCATTAATATTTATATAATTTTTAATAGAGCATTGAAGCATGCGCACAGATTTCTTGGCAATAAAAACACTACACTTCGATCGTCTCTCAATGCATGCCCTTTCTAGACCTGCAAACCATGCACAAAGAGTTGAAACACTTGGCATTTCATAGCACTTAGAATATGACAAACTTTAAATGCAATGTTTACAAATATTGGTTGTATTAAAATTTTGCTGACGAGAGCTCGCCGCCGGGTCTTGGGGCACAAGACCCTAGAGAAACGTCACCTGCACGAACCAATAAACATGTAGAAAAATAGCTTAAAAAATTTATTTAATATACCTAAAAATCAAACTATACAAAAACTTTATAAAACACAAAACATTTCTCATATAAACCCCCGATTAATACGCGTGAGCGATTCATATATATCCCCTCGGGAGGGGACATAATAAGTTAAAACATTAAAATGCAAGTAATCTAAAATAATTATAAAAGCATCACAATTTTTTTCAAAAAAATATAATTAAAATTAATTACAATATTGTAACTAATTGTAACCTTAATTTAAATTTTTTTAAAGCATACTAACAGAAATAGTTATAACGTATTAGATAAAATTTTATATCTAACGGATGATTTTATTGACACTCATTCAAAAAAAATAATAAAGACTTGATATATATAAAAAAAAACATGTCTTATGCTACCTTCTATCTTTATATAAAAATGCAACTTCAATATATAGAAACTAGACCTTACTTGTAATCACAGCCTTTCAAAACTTCTTCTCTTTACATTATTCACTAAGAGCTAGAAAGCATATCATTTATTTTTTATTTTTTGTTAAAGCAATTCCTTTCATTTTATAATCAGTTTAGAGCATATTTACAATTGAGAGTGATGTGGCTTATCTAGCTTAGCACGGAAGCATACCCAATAATAACCCAATAATATTCTATGAATTAATTTAAAAAAATTATAAAAAAAGAATCTTTCTTTTAAATCCAATAGTCTAGTTGTATTAGTTCCCATAAACCCTTTGATTACATTAATTAAGGTCCTGCATCTAGTTTAAAGAATTACATTATTATTGTTAGACTAAAATTATATTATTATTGTTTTTCTTTGGCTTGCATTCAATAATGAATATAGAGTTTATAATAATCCATGTAATATTTTAAGAATAAAAAGTTTTATTAATCCTGAATCTGCTTTAAGTCCTTTTATTTTCCCATCTGTATTTATCCAAATCGAAAGACTTAAAGTATATTTTAAATATTTAAGATCATTGCTTCAACACTGGAAATGTGGTAGTAGTTACGTCTGCGATAAAAAAAAGGAAATTTATTCCGATTAAGTGTTAATTCGGATTCATCCCAACTTCCATAAATGGTTAATTTGATCATTAAGGTTTGTAAGGAATCCTTTAGTATCAGTATATTAAAATATAACTACATCTCGATGACTGAGTTGAAATATTTGCACAACTGACACTATTTTAAAGTTTATTAAAATACCCAACCACTGGATAAAAATATATATAAATCATTTATATATATTCACTATATGAATAATAACATTCTATTCATAACATTTGAATTGCCCATATATAATCATAATTATATATAAATTTAAACCATTACATTATCCTGTTCTCGTAAAACTTGACTCCATTATATTATTTTGCATCCAACATCTTTAATATTTATGATTTATACACTTTTCCATAACATATGGAATTGAATTTAATATCACATATGTTTATCGACCATAGAACTACAATTCGACTGTAACTATGAGTTATGATTTATACACTTTTCCGTAACTATGGCAATATATTTAATATATTTGATCTCTACATTTATGATTTATACACTTTTCCATAACATAGATAATAGAATTTAATACCACATGTTTATCGACCACATAACTACAATTCCACTGTAACGACTATGGCAATATAGAGAATATATTTAATCTCTGTATTTATGATTTATACACTTTTCAATAACGTAATTGAATTTAATACCGTGATCTTTGATCTTTAATCTCTATATTTATATATCTCTGACTGGATAGGTAGGAAACATTAATGCCGAATGAGACTCAGCCATCATTGATATGATGTTTACATCATGGGTCTCTGACTCACTCGGGGCTCAATGCTGGAGGTTGAGTTGCAAGCAGGCTCATCGCACATCCGGTCATCGAACCTGCAGGTTGATCATGAGCCAGCTGCAGCCATATCCTCGAGATCTCATCGTACACAGTCTCGCTACCGCCATATCCTCAAGGTTCAACGCCCATCTACCTGCATTCAAGGAAGTGCAGTACATTGCAAAATGCCAAGAGACCTGGTCCTCATTCTCGTCCTGCAAATTCCTATCATTCTCTTTCTGTAAATTCCTAGCTGGAGCTGCTGAAACATTGTTCTTGTCCTCTGCAAATTAGAACCTGAATCCTATTGTGAGCAGCTGGAGCGGCTGAATCGTCCTCCTGTAAATTAGAACTTCAGGTACTCCTCGTCCTACAAATTCCTATCATTCTCGTCCATTTAGTTTAGTATCTGGATTTTGTACAAGGCCCATGGGGTATGGGTATTTTTGTGCCTTCTTCAAGTTATAAGAGGTTGCATATTTCAGTTACTGGAGATATCTGCGAGTCTGTTGTATGCTTGAAAATCTTGATCTGAACATTCCCATATAAATTTCGTAGCAACGTTTTGTAGTTTGTATGTTATTATTTCAAACTTTATCAGTTTTTAGAGGTTTGTACTTGTTATTATACTTTGTAGTGGTTGTTATACCATAGCATGGATTTATATTTAGTCCTGAAGTGCTCACTATTTTCCGTTTAGCTGCAAGAACTACAGTTTCTTATGCCATCTTAACATAGAGGAAATTTGGATGTGAAACATGATTAGATATATCCTTGATTCCATGGGGTGGGTCTTTTTTTCTTTTTGCTTAGCTGCAACAATGTCTGTGGCTTAATTCTCCCCATTGCCCCTAACTTGTCTCAAACCTTTGTACTCTCACTTTCTGAAACGAACAGATTAACTGAGTTAACAACAGTCGGCCATGGGAGCATAGTCATTACGAGATATTAATTAAAAGATGGGATCCAGAAAAATACAATAATTTAGGTTAGATCCAATTAGGGTTAGGTTGAATATAATCCAACAATAACGTGGCCTGATGAGCCCCGTCGTAAATACTGTTACGTTTGGCTTGATTTAACAGCAAAGGGAATCGAACCGATGCTCGTGCTTCTTGACAGAGCATATGGACTGGTGAAACAATAAGCAAAATAATTTTTAAAAAGCATTCCTTTGGCAAAAATGTTGATTGCGGAAACGATTTTTTTTTTTTTGTTCATACATCTAATATAACGGTTGTAAGGGTGAGAACTTGTTACCTTGATCTCAAGAGGCCGTTCATCCGAACATGACCAACGATCAGAAAGCATGGTGTTATAAAACTCCGATTTTCTCAAAACTTGAGAATGAAGATGAACAGGATTTCGTTCAGAGTCTTCTCCATTTGGACCAACCAAATATAATTTGATATCGGCAGTTTTCTGGTCTCCTAATCGTAGCCGTTGTTCCGCCATTGCCAAGTCTAGAAATCGGGAAAGCATGTTCTATTTTTGGTGGCACTCTCCTATTATAATCCATGCATATGTGGTACTTGTCATTTAAAATGTTGCCAGTGCCACTAATTAACATGCTAAGCTAATCTAGGCATCTGTCTCTTGAATTTATTGGTGCTAATTCCAGTATTTTAGTCGGTAGCAATATGAATGGAAGAAATAAATCCCCACTGTCCTTTTGCACCTTTCAAAAATATCTGAACGCGTCTTTAAATAAACTAGCTATTGTTTAAACAAATATATTAACGTAAAGTTAGTGGGATTAAATAGAATGGCATGGTGAAGATATTCATGTAAGCTTGTTCTTAATGATTCTTCGTGTTGCTCTAGGTGCCTGCAACCGCCTTCCACCTACGTCTTATCACTGTCTCTCTTTATGATATGGCTCTTCATTTTATGGGAGGAGAGTTCATAAGTTCACGCACCGTTTATGGTTGTCTGATTTTCTTGGCTCGGCATATCTTTATTCCCAATGAACATGGAACGGTGCGGAGGGGTGCAGAAATTAAAGGCTAGAATTCACCATGGTGATTGGATGTTTCTTTAATGATGAGGGCCCAGGGGGTTTCAATGCAACTCTGGCAAAAAACACGGTTATCGAGTTTGTTAACTTAATCGCATGATAGTGGTAGGTCAGGATTCCTATTGCTTACTTGTTACGCTCAGTTATGGGCTAACGAGTGGGTAAATGAATTAGTAATGGGAAGAAGTAGCCTACATCTCGCTCGCACAACCTAATGACTTGTCTCTTCATCGCATACTAATAATGAGTTCAGCATTCATAAGATAATACAGGTAATTACAGTATCCTTTTAATAAATGTCGAATCACTATTTAACTATTGCGAAAAACTTACCAATGAATAAAGTATATGTTTAATAAAAACTCAATATTGGTCATCACTAAACACAGCGAAACAACACTAATGGTTTTCAATAAACACCTTGAAACAATACTAATGCCATACCAAGTCTGGAAGCCATATCAGCGGAGTAATTTATTTGCAGAGAATATAGGAGTTCTCGAAGTTGGGATTCTTGCAGTGAATTCAAACGAACAGCATCGAAATAGCGCATACATTCGTTGATGCAGTCGTAAAACAACAATTCTGAAGCAATAGGCAGAATAGCCAGAGCTTCATCCACGTTGAAGAAGTATAAGCTTGTGTCCGCTTGAGAAAAATACATGAGGCTAATACATCTAATATAACGGTTGTAAGGGTGAGAACTTGTTACCTTGATCTCAAGAGGCCGTTCATCCAAACACGACCAGCGATCAGAAAGCATGGTGTTATAAAACTCCGATTTTCTCAAAAATTGAGAATGAAGATAAACAGGATTTCGTTCAGAGTCTTCTCCATTTGGACCAACCAAATATAAATTGATATCGGCAGTTTCTGGTCTCCTAATCGTAGTCGTTGTTCCGCCATTGCCAAGTCTAGAAATCGGGAAAGCATGTTCTATTTTCGGTGGCACTCTCCTATTATAATCCATGCATTTGTGGTACGTGTCATTTAAAATGTTTCCAGTGCCACTAATTAACATGCTAAGCTAATCTAGGCATCTGTCTCTTGAATTTATTGGTGCTAATTCCATTATTTTAGTCGGTAGCAATATGACTGGAAGAAATAAATCCCCACCGTCCTTTTGCACCTTTCAAAAATATCTGAACTTGTCTTTAAATAAACGAGGTATTGTTTAAACAAATATATTAACATAAAGTTAGTGGGATTAAATAGAATGGCATGGTGAAGATATTCATGTAAGCTTGTTCTTAATGATTCTTCGTGTCGCTCTAGGTGCCTGCAACCGCCTTCCACCTACGTCTTATCATTGTCTCTCTTTATGATATGGCTCTTCATTTTATGGGAGGAGAGTTCATAAGTTCATGCACCATTTATGGTTGTCCGATTTTCTTGGCTCAGCATATCTTTATTCCCAATGAACATGGAACGGTGTGGAGGGGTGCAGAAATTAAAGGCTAGAATTCACCATGGTGATTGGATGTTTCTTTAATGATGAGGGCCCAGGGGGTTTCAATGCAACTCTGGGAAAAAACAAGGTTATCGAGTTTGTTAACTTAATCGCATGATAGTGGTAGTTCAGGATTCCTATTGCTTACTTGTTACGCTCAGTTATGGGCTAACGAGTGGGTAAATGAATTACTTGTCAGAGAGAAGGACGATTGAGGCTTAACACTATTAAAGTGAGGATTCAATGGCTGGATTATCCTCCAAAACCTGAGAACTAATGGAAGTACTGTCTTCTTTGTTTGAGTCTGGAAAAGAATGCAATTAAACAGTTGGAGCTCGGATTTTCTTTTTATATTGTTTCAGTAAATATAAATTGGGTGATTACACTTGCTCAGCTCTTTGAATTTCCCATTGAACTTGGAATTGCTATAACTTTTGGCAATGGCATCCACAATTTTACTGAAAGTAACACTTGGAGTCTGGACTGATAAAAGAAATACTTGTTGGCTGGAAATTATCATTTATTAAATTATTTGACAGTCCCATCTGGCATCTATCTATCAATTTTCAAATTGTCATTTTAGTGCTTGGTTTCCACTTCAAATGATTCCAATAACAGATGTATAGTTCAGAGACAAGTTGGCCAAGACATAAGTGTGTGTGTGACTGCCGAGTGTATGTGCTCAAAATCACAATGGCGTAAAATTTAAATGCTTCAAATAAACCAAATAACAATGCTTGTGTTATGCAATTACAATAATGAGCATCCAGTTGAGAAGTTGTGCATTGGTGCTCACTGCTATGTCAGATTTTCCTTTTAGATATGTGTGTTGAACAGGTTAGGAAACCATGTGACAGCAATGGCAACCAAATCTTGACAGAGATATATATATCACAGTAAATGATGTTCTTTTGTCAAATCAAATGATCATATGTTAGACTTAGCACTGTTGTCTTTTGCACAACGTTTATTTATTATCACATCAAGCAAGATGACTGTATGGATAGTTGTCAGTTGCTAGTGGCCACCTATTAAATCCCTAGAAAACCATCTGAGGCCTTATAGACCCAGCTCCATGCCTGGAATTTGACGGCCTAGAGAACGTATTTTCATTTTCAAAACGTATTTGACCTGTTAAAAAAATTTATAAACGTCAACAGCTACGCTTAGAAAAAATTTCAAACCGTAAAATATGAAACATCTTTATGGGGACATCATATATTAATATGTTAAGATATGCATTTTGAACCTGTTTCTCTTTGGCGCTATGGCAAAACTTCTCCATGGTGATATTGTATATTGAGGAGCGTTAGCAAACGTTAGTGAGCGGAGCGAGGAGCCTTAAAGGATATTTTGATTTTACAGATGTCCTCCCTCATCCAGCGTCCCAATATGAGTTTAAATATACAGAGAAGGCCCTACGCCGACCCTACAACTCCAACTCCTACCCCAACCTACAACTCCAGAGAATAGGGCTTTCTGTATCTCTCCGGTAGGATCATAAGGCTGCTGTCTGTTTGTCTCATAGACAGGTATTAAGTTAGGCCTCCCGTCATAATTTATGGGTTGGGTATGGATGCAAATCTGAATTGGGTTTCTAGTATTTGTCGCGCCTGTATATATAACACTGGATATATTCATTGTTCTTGAAGGTTATTAAAATTTGGATGATTATCCTATCTTCATGTTCTGTTGTTGGGAAGTATTATGTGCAGTGAGTGATGAGCACAACAACTCAGTTGTATGGTATTATCAGCCTTTCAAACTGTGTTGTTCATGTTTACGCCATTTATTTTTACTCCCAAGTCCATAGTCATCTCATAAAATTCTTGATGTTATTTGTTCACGGACTAAATGGAAGGTATTATTTAAAAGTTAAATTTACTTTGATGTTATTTTTTCATCGACTGAATGGAAGCTATTATTTAAAAAGTTTCTGGGGAACTTTCGATTGTAAAAGCAAGTGATCGGAAATGCATAGTCGAAATAAAGTTAGCAAAATTTACTTTCATATTTACAAATTTAAAATTTAAATACATATAAAGACTGCAGCAGTAACTTTTTTCAATAGAAGATAGACTGTTTTTAAAACCGATCAATTAAATTTATATGATAAACATCTTCTCTTAATATTCTTAAATTAAATAAATCAAATTAAATTTATATGATAAACATTCTCCCTACATATTAAATTTTAGGGAATAGAAATTTCTACAATCTAATATTGACAACTACAATATAATTTATAGCATCCAACTCCATTATTCCATTGAAGATATCTTGACGAAGTATAAGGTGGAGATTAAGAGAAGCCCTGAAGAATTGAAATATGAGGAAAGCAAGGGCAGCATAATTAGACTCAGACTTAGAAGCATTGTTGGGTTATGGCAAACGGTTCTTCTTCATTTCACATCAAGAATTCAGGAATTCCAAGAAATTAAGGATTGAAAATGTTGATTTGAAATAGAATATAATAATATTTACCTAAATATATTGGTAATTTTAATATCATAAGAGAAAGATGAAAACATAAGTTTTTTTAAAAGAAAGATTTTATCAAATTTTATAACATTTTGATTTATTAAATATATTTTTTAATTTTTTTATAAAAAAAGACACTCATTAATCTGATGAAAACGTAAACCGATGGTTATGGAAAACACAAAACCGTCATAAAATTTTGTAAATTTTAATTTGACAGGTAACAAAATTTGAAATTCCAGGCCTGCCCAGCTCATTCCGCTGAAGCACCCAGAAGAGATCATAGTACAAATTATATGTTTTTCCCAACCCAACGTGTACAGCGGGATTAGCGAACAACAGGTGATTTCACTCAATCTACTAATAGCTAGAACTTGCGAACGAAATGAAATAAGGTTTCACAATGAATTTAAAAAAACTCCAGCTCAATTTCTTCTATACAAAAGGCGCAACGAAGATATTGAGGAACAAGTGATGGTCCTCATTAACAAGCTCTAGGTTCCCAATTATAAGGTCCCAAAAAGCTTTACTGTGAACTAAAGCACTCTATTGCTGGCTCGAAGTGAAGATTACCCTTTCAAATGAATCCGGAGAGGGCATATGGACTAAGTGAATCTATAATTGAATCAACGATGATTACAATATTGGGTAAGTCATATGTTTGAAAAGGGAGCTCAAGTACTCAATAAATTATGGACCAGGAGGCAGGCTCCTTTCCATCTGAGACTCCTTGCCCGATGCGGACAAGCGGCTTTGCACCTTCTTTCACGAACAAATTTTGCAACTAGTAGCCATGTTAGGATAATCTTTGTGAATTTCCATACCTAGTAATAGGTTTGTTACTTGCGGTTCTGGTTGCTTTAAATTTATAATCAAATCATTGTGAGTTGCCACTCAAGTGCAGTTATGGAGGTGGATGAACTTCTTAAAAATTTATAATGAATTTGTTATCCTTAAACAAGCTCACACAACATTGCATGTATTTCAAAACCGTTGAGAACCAATTTTCGATCTAGTTGGGTTTGGGTATCTAATCTTTGTTTTTACCTAGAGAATATTTGGGTATTGGCTTCCTCCGTTTGTAGATCTTGACGTACTAAACTATTGGCATAGCATTGGGAGGGTTGGATGACGTTGTTGCTGCATGTGCATTGAATTGATAGAGTGTTGATTACATTGATAATGAATAAGCTCTTCATATTGAATGGTTCCATTTGAGTTTCACTGAAAGAGAAAATTAATTTGTAGCTTGTGATTTGTCTTGTTCATAGTCCATTAACCACGATAGATTAGAGTGGGGACAATAAAAATTCGTAGTAGAATTCTTTACCCACACAATATGTGCAGTTTTGAAGAGCTGGGTAAACATGCATTTGAAGTTGTTTTTTTTGTTTTGCTTTTAAATGGTGAAACTTAGGACATATATTTATATTATGCATCACGTATGTGGCGGATCAGAACATACATATATTTATATTATGCATGTAGATAGGGTTTGAAGTCACATGTGCAGATTATTCCGTGTCTAGAAAACTGATTGGGGGCAGGATTTTATCTTTTACCAAAAACATCTCTCTTGCGATCTGGAAATCATGATTTTTACACGTTTTATTTTACCAAATACATCCCTCGTGCAATCTAGAAATAGTGACTTTTTGCAGGCACTTTTTAGAGCCGAAACATCTTCACTCTGTCTATCCGAACTATATGAGATTGCGTTGTATGAGATTGTTTTAGGATCTGGTAGTGCCTTGATCGCATGAGTTTTAATGCGAATCTAGAAACCACCTAGGTTACATTTTTTGCGAAGAGTTAACACCGCATGGAGTTCGGTTGTGTTTTGAAGGATGGTTCTGTTTTGGTTGGGTCTAAATGCCTTGCATTATTGCCAGAATTAGTTGTGTATGATTCCCCAATGTTGTGGTTGGTAGGTGGCCAAAGTGGCTCGTAGCTGAATTTTCTCCATAGTATAACATATCATATTTATGAGAAGAGTTTAAATAAACAATGGGCTAATTATAATATGAAATGAATTTAGGGCTACTTAGGTCGGCTGGAAATAGTTGTCTATATTCATGAAAGTATTTTTGAATGATGGGGCATATGTAACTTTGTCTGGTTAACTGTCATTCTAAGTTTTCCAGTTTTCCCCAAGTACTGAACCAGTAATATGAAGATACTGTCATTCTTAAGCTTATGTTTCTCAAAGTGTGGAGCATATCTTTATTCAGGACGTGTTACATGGATCCTTTCTTCTGGCTTTGCTTTCCAGATATATATGATTTCCCCGTTTAGAGTAGTCTAACCGGCTTTGCTTTTCAGATATTTGTACTTATTTTAATAGAGTAGTCTAAACAAGTGCCATTGCGTTTTCCAGCAGGAATTTGACGGAATTTGAGAGAAGAATTCTTTGAACTTACATAAATCTGAATGACCTGGGTATTTAGATATTCAAAGCTATTGAATATATTTATATATCCAAAACCAAATTTAAAAAGAAAAACCAAAAAACTTTCCCCAAAAATAACCAGCATTTAGACTCCTCTTCTAATCAACTGGAATATGGGAATCGAATTAAA
>LPNX011008837.1:181077-191941 GCA_001517045.1 Pseudotsuga menziesii | reverse complement strand
TAATTGTTGTAGTAACAAATACAATGTTGATATTATGTCATAAAATAATTTAATCAACTTAACATCTAATACAACCTATAAATAATATTAATATAAATTAGGTAGGATTCAAAGGCTATGAATTTCCTCATTTTGAAGGAACTCAATCTAGCAAAAGTTCTAAATTTTAGATCTAACCCATCTAGTTGTAATTGAGATGTAATATTTACTTTTGAATAGTTGAATACTAAAGTTTTACTTGAAATAAATAAAAAATATTAATTGAGAAAGTAGTTCATTGGATTAATTATTCCAAATTTAAGGGAATAGTTCTTTGAGTTGATTTTTCTAGATTTAATAGAATACGTATTTAGAGATTTCCAAAAAAAATCAATGTGGATGAAGTCCTTGTAATAGAATATTTCCAAATTTAATGAAATATGAGTTAAATACATCTAATTTCATATATGCTCCCTTTGGGTATAATATACATTTATACCCAAATATGCCCTTTTGTTCGTAAAACAACATCCTTGTTTAAAAATCTATGCCCTCAAAGATTTACAATTAGGAGATTTACATGTGATGAAACCAATTAATAGGATTTCCTTGTATTTCTTCTTTCTTGTTTCCATTAATGATGATCCATCCATCCAAATACAATTTATCTGGTCTTAATCATTAACAGCTAGTTGATGCATAATTTTATTTCCTTTGATTCCATGTGTTGTTATTGTGACTTCTCCAATTTCTTGTAGTTTCTGGTCTTTGATAGCATCTTGAAAAATTATGGTAGTTTGATGTCTCTTTCCATGAATATTGTTGGTTATTCTATATTATTCATTGGTACTATTGATGTAGATCTTATTGTCTTTCTTAGAATCTTTCTTGGTAACAAGGATGTGAATATGGATTTCCTTTTGGTGGTTTCTCTTCATTTTTAACGTCCATATCATTAAATCATATTTTCAAGACAATGACATCCTAAATGATACCTATTTTTTTAATAATTCCCTTATATATGAATTTATTATTTTAAAGTTAGTGTTATATTTTCTTAATATCTGATTATATTATCTAGGATCTTTATCTAAAAGAATAACAAGTACATCAAAATGCATAAAATGTAAAAGATGCACAAGACACAAAGATTTTCATCGGGGAAACCATAAAGGAGAAAACACCGCAACTTCTTCAGAATAGTAAGATGATCAAAAGCAGTAATAAGAAATGTTTAGTAGCTGTATTTCTCTCCTCCTCTAACTGTCTCTCTCTCTCTCATGCGCCTTAGAGAGTGTATGAGATGTGTATAAATGAGGGAGAGTGCCTCCCTATTTATACCCTTTCAAGTCACTGACCAAATATAAGACTCAAGCCTACATGTCATCTCACATGGGTCCCACTTCTCCTAGAGAGAACATAATTACATATTACATGATGTTACACTGGGGACTATTTCCCCGACTTACAACGAAGGTTGTACCTCAAGTTCTAGATACAATTTAGACATCCCGTAAAGGGGTAACACACATCCCCAATGGGGGTACAATAACATACAATGATAATATACATCAGAATATCTTCTGAAGTTACAAATACATTAACACTCCCTCTTAATTAGGAAGGTATTCTCTCTCTACACAGTCATCAACACATCTGATTAGATCTTCATAACATCATCATCATCACAGAGTCATAGAGTCTTCATCATAGTTGTTGCCATCATATTCTTATAATTTTATCACCATCCCATACTATCTATCATCAGAAGTTTCTACAGTGCCAGCCCTTTTTCATGCTAGATGTATGCCTAGCCCTCTGTCAGGTATTCATCTATAGTGCCAGCCCTTTTTCATGCTGGATGTAGGCCTAGTCCTCTTCCAAGTCTTCATATACAATTCTGACCATTTTTCATTCTAGATGTAGGCCTAGTGCTCTTCCATGTCTTCATCATCTCTGTGAGTGAGCAAGCCATCAAATAGGTACATCTCAGGACTTATTATATGCCTCTTGCAAAACCTGCAAGATATCCTAGGAGTGATTATATTCCACTGCAAAACCTGAAGGAGCATCCCATGAATGATTACATGCCTTAAAACAAATGTGTACCCTACTATTACCTCATCATATTTAGATCATATCATCATCACACGGAGCACAACCTAGATACACATAACACAACACCTACATCAACGACCATGGGAGGCCTAGCCTGCCACCATGTCGGAGAGGCTCTCATCACTTACATCATGATTATGGGAGGCCCAGCCTTCCACCATGTTGGAAAGGATCTGCCCTTACATCCAACCATGGGAGAACCAGCCTACCACCATGTCAGAAAGGCTATGCACTTACGTCTGACCATGGGAGGCCCAGCCTACCGCCATGTCAAAAAGGATCTGCACTTACATCTGACCATGGGAGGCCCAACCTACCACCATGTTGGAAAGGATCTGCACTTACATCTGACCATGGGATTCCCAGCCTGCCACCATGTCGGAAAGGCTCTACACTTATGTCCGACCATGGGAGGCTCATTCTTCCACCATGTCGATAAGGATATGCACTACATCCAACCATGGAAGGCATAGCCTGCCACCATGTCAAAAATTCTCTGCACTTACATTTGACCATGGGAGGCTCAGCCTACCACCATGTCAGATAGGCTTTGCACTTACATCCAACCCTGGGAGGCCTAGCCTGCCACCATGTTGGAAAGGCTCTACACTTACATCCGAACATGGGAGTCCCAGCCTTCCACCATGTAGAAAAGGCTCTTCACTTACATCCAACCATGGGAGGCCCAGCCTTCCACCATGTCATAAAGGCTCTCATATGTATTTGCATCTTTCAAACTCATGACTTCCCCTTGGAAGGAACCTCGATCTGAAGTACACACTGGAGCTTCACTTCTCCTCTTTGCATCATATGAAAATGTAAGTTAGATCAATCAAATCAAATAGTATCTTTCAAAAGAAACATACTACCTCACAAATAGTCAAGCAAGTGGCAACATATTTTTTCTCGACTATACTCATTGCCATGCAGGACTGCATCCTGCCAAACCAGTATCCCATACTGGATCTCAAACTAAAGAAGCAACCCAAGGCGCTCTTCTTCTCAATGGCGCTACCAATATGAATCAACATAACCATGTAGGTTAGTATTCTTATTCGTATCATACTTGAGCCCATACTCAACTGTACCCTTTAGGTACCTCACTGTATGCTATGGAACCAGGTGAGCATGTCTCGGATCCATCAGGAACTGGTTCAATTTTTTCACAGCAAAGCCTATGTATGGTCTTGTATTCATCAGGCACATCAATGAAAAAATAATTTGACGATACAGTGTGGCATCAACCGTCTCTTCTGAAGCATCAGTTAATAGCTTCAGGTTCGATGCCATAGGTGTGGCCATGGACTTGCAGTCCATCAACACGAACCTCTCCAAGATCTCCACTGCATACTTCCCTTGTCCAAGGGATATTCCATTCGCACTCTACTGCATCTCCATGCCTAAAAAGTAGTGCATCATACCTAAGTCCTTCAACTCGAACTGGGCAGCAAGTATCCTTCTTGCATCTTTAATGTGTTCCTATTTTCCTGTCAGGAACAGTCCATTGACATATAACAGGACCATTAATGATCTTCTTCCTTCAACCTTGAATCAAAATTTGGAATCCACTTTACTCATTAAATCCTAAAGCCATCAATAATATGTCCATCCTGTCGTACCATGTCGAACCTCAGGATCTTCTCTAGTCACTCCCTCTGAAGCGCCGGAGCATCATTCTCCCTTTTCCTTTCATAGTTTATGTGTTGAAACGTTATGTACTAGAGTGACAAGTAACTTCCTTTGTTACTAATATTCGATGTATCCATATAGGGTCACTGGATACCAATATCCTCTATCTTGAACTTTTTGAAAATTTCTTCTTGCACCCATCTATGAGCTTGTCATCCTCTATAGGTTTTCATCTTCAACCTTGTAGCAAAGGTTAATATATTCATCACTCTAGGTGATCTTCAAGCTTCTCATGTATTTGTTATCCCATGGCTACCTTTTGATCTTGTACAAGGCCTTATTTAATTTGCACACATGATTCTTCCTGTCATGTGTCTCAACTCCCAGTGGCTGCAAATGTCTCTTTGTATTCTATGCCTTCTTTCTGTGAGAAGCCTCTTGCTACAAATATTTCCTTGTAACCCATGATGTTTTCATCTACTGCATGTTGGATCTTGTAGATCCATATGGAAGACACTACGGAATTCCCTTCAGGTCTCGATACCACATCCCAGACATCATTCTTCTTGAACTGGTACTCTCCTTCCCTTTCTTCTTGGCTACTTCTTCATAGCTGGAAGGCTTTGCATCAATGATGTTGCTCGACATAACTAGAGTGTTTATGAGGCCTCTTTCTTTCTTTGGAAGTCTCGTCATACTATTCTTCATCTTGGATTATTCTTCATCTACCATTTTCTTTATATTCTTCTAAAGCTCTTTCTTTCGTTATGGCGTTTTTGACCCAAGAAGATTCAGGTTCCTCTTCTGAAGTGTTGTTACTTGTTCTTTGGAATTATCTACAAGTCAAGTTCATTTGCATTATTAGAAACATATCATAATTTCCAAAACATATTAATAGTGACCAATATATGTCACATAGCCATGCGACTATTTATCCAATGCTACAACATTCATCCATATGAATACATACAATAACTTCTAGATTCTTTCTACCCTAATGTTATTAAGAGTGTGTACTACTCATGATATTCCAGCAAAGAGGTTTAAATCTAGATAAGTAGTAATGGAATGTTGTACAACATCATTGAATTCTTACCCATCATGTGCAATTCAGTAGTATAAATGCAAATACTCAAACATGCATAACATATCAATTGAATATAAATAAATGCATAACCAAACAATATCATGAAATGAAAATTGAATACTTATCTTTATTTGTTTCGTGGGTAGACTCCTTCTTGAGCCTTCGGCNTCATTTCTTATCCAAATGCTAAGATGGATAAGAGGTTCTTCAAGAATTGAGTTCTTCATATTCCTCATCGCTTGAGGGATCTTCTTTGAATCGTGAGAGCTTGATATTCGGTTGCTCCCACATTCTCTTCTCTTATTATGAGTTGAGATTCTTCTTGTGTGCACTCTTCCTAGATTCTGTTGAAGGTAATCACTTCCTTTTGGCACACATTCCTTGAATGAATGAATCACATGATCTTGGGAGGCCATTCAAGGTGGTTATAACAATATCTTATTCTTATTTGATTGCTTCTTCATAGCATCAAACACTTACTTTTTGTGTCTTCAAGGATGACACATGAGGGATGAGATGATCCTTAATAGAATCTGCAATGATTCTCTTGGCTCTATCCTTAGTCTCATCTCCCTCTGGATCCTACAACTTTCTTACTGAAGTACTGATCCAAGTCAATTTCTTCAAGGATCAAGGAGGTCCTATACTTCCATCCTCAAAATTTGTCATCTTCACCAATATTTTCATCAAGCTGGTGTGATTAGTCATTTTGAAATGAGAACCTCAAATGTAAATAGCAAAAATTTAGATCTTACTGATTTGAGGTGTCTGTCCTGATTCTGGAGCTGGATGATCTAGGGTTTGTTAGAGAAACCCAGATTTTCAAAAGTTGGAATTTCAAACTTTTGATTGGATAGAAATATGGGCCTCTTTAAGTCGAGTTGTCCAATGTACTCCTTTTCTGAAAACAATTGAGGGAAGCTCCCGGTATAGGAAGCCCTAGTTTTCCAATTTCTTCTGCATAAATGGCTGATATTGATTCTATTGTATCTCCAAAGTTTTGGATCCTTAACGTCTAAAACTTATCACTGTGATATCCTGATAAGCATTCTTTCCAACCCCATAGGTTAGAGAAGAAATGGATTTTCCAAGTGGGACTTATTCGGTTTTTCCCAAGGTGACTATTTTGGGGACTGTTCAGCATAGCGAACTTGTATGGACTTCCATGTGTCACTGTTTCAAATTCTGGGTCTGAAAAGAGTACCACATAAAATACAGTCTATTCCCTACCTATAACATCTTGATAAATTGAGTTCGTACCTTCCTAGCTCGCGATATAGAAAATCTCCCTAGGTCACATGTTTATGACTATATTCTGGAGGAGCCTAGAACCTTGATTTGGAGGAACCATATCTCCTGAAGTACAACGAATATGAGGATGAAACTTTTACACACTGTACAAAATGAATTTATCTTCGGCCAGTAAAAATTTAGGCTTATGACCCTTCTCTAATCTCGTGTTATAGAGAACATTCTAGGATTACTAAATTCAGTCTTATAGGGTTTTTAGGCACGAAACCCTAAATTCCATTAGTTGCCATTGTAGTTGTATTTTATATATACAGTTAAACTTATCTAATTCAAAAACTGATACCACCAATAGATGCACCCTAGTGAGGTGAGTTAGCCTATCCCTCCTTGCTTGATGATTTGTGGAGAGAACACCTTCAACTAGGAATCCCTAGTTCTCGCAGCTGCACAATTCCTTCTTTTAGAGAGGCTCTGATACCATGTTAGATTTTCTTAAGATATGATTAGATTATCTATGATATTTATCTAAAATAATAACAAGAACATCAAAATGCATAAAATGTAAAATACGCACAAGACACAAACATTTTCATCGGGGAAACCATAAAGGAGAAAACCCTACAAACTTCTTCAGAATAGTAAGATGATCAAAAGAAGTAATAAGAAATGTTCAGTAGCTATATTTCTCTCCTCCTATGACAGTCTCTCTCACTCGTGTGACTTAGAGAGTCTATGAGATGTGTATAAATGAGGGAGAGCACCTCCCTATTTATACCCTTTCAATTCACTGACCAAATATAATACTCGAGCCTACATGTCATCTCACATGGGGCCCACTTCTCCTAAAGAGACCACAATAACATATCACATGATGATACACTAGGTACTATTTCCCCAACTTACAATGAAGGTTGTAACTTAAGGTATAGACACAATTTATGCATCCTGTAAAGGGGTATCACACATCTCGAATGGGGGTACAACAACATACAATGATAATATACATCAGAATATCTTCCGAAGTTACAAATACCCCAACAGTTAGCACTCAACTTCTTCAAGTATTTTGTGGTGACATTCTCGAATCTTGTATTCCTTCTCTGTTTGACACTACATTGTGATTCCATCCATCAAATTCTTACCCCCTTATTCAATTCAATATTTCATTTCTAATTTTATCTCATCCACATTTAGAGCTTCTTCAACCTTCGTGCAAAATTTTCTACTTGAAGTATTTTGGTATTCTCTTCATCCAACATCGTTGTTTTTCTTAGTTTGCAATGCTTATTTTATTCTTTCATTCTCTTAATATCATCCAATAGTTTTTTTATGGTTTCATATTATATTATTTCCTTGACTCGTCATTTTCCCACTTTCCTTTGCTATTATTTTCATGCTTCAATTTATGAATATTTTTAATGAGTTCTTCATTAAGGGCTTGTAACTTTGACAATGCCTAACCTTTTTTTCTTAAGTTCCTCTTTTTCTTCTCTAAACTCATCTTAACTTTTATTCATCTCTTCAATTTTTGCATCCTTGGTTCATCTTTTTTAGAAGAACTCTTCAAATACTTCCCATGTGGCATATACTTGAGTATCTATATCATGACTCCTCCACTTACGAGCTTCAGCATGAAACTAAATAATTTCTATATAAGGTTTTCAATATTTTCCTTCACAATCCTTAGCCATTCCTTAGGATCAAGTCCATGTTCCTCTCCTATAAATATAGGTATTGTCATTTATTCTCAATTGAAGTTTAACCAAAATCCTAATTTGCTAGCCTCACTATATTAAAACAATAATTGAAAGTGTATATTATCGTATTTATAATAGGTTTCCATGTGTTTCATGTTTCCAATATATTCGAAATCACCTCAATTAAACATCCCAATCAAAAGGTATGCTAAATTTAAGTTAACATACCTTTTCAAACCCTGATTTGGAGACTATCTTGCTAGTCGACCTTCCACTTGAGGTAACTCTGAAATTTCACCTCCTATGAGACTAATTTTTTTATTATAGCATCTTGATATCTCCTCTCTAAAATTCGTTAGGTTTCATAAAATTATGATGAATCCAAATAAAGTTATGGTAACTTTCCCAAAACTTATTGATGTTTCCCTTTCATGAGAGAAAACTTGTATTGACTGTCACATGTTCAATTTTTTAGATCTTATTCTAAAATGTTTAGTTAGAATACTTCGATTTGTCTATTATTAAATAAAACTTCTGGCACTCAATTCGGATCGTTTAAATGTCATATACGATGGATTTAATTGGAGCACATTTTTTAGACTAGTTTTTGAACTAGTTAAAAACTGTTAGGATATTTAGACACTTAGGAGTTAGTTAAGATCAACTTTTGTAATATATCCGTTAGGTAAAAGTGTGTTTTTTTAGTATGCATTTGTAAATATTCTAATCCGACGGTCACAATATGTTCTAGACATAGAGTGATCTGATGGTTCAACTTCTCTTAGATCATACCTACCATTGATTCATGGCTTAACACCCGATTGGTCTATGATATCTATTTAAAGAGCATAGAAGGTCCTTAGCTAATTGATCGATTATGAGAAGCTCATGTAACTTTCTTTCTTTTGCATAATAAATTGCTCCAAGTAGCTATTTGGCTGGGGCCGTGGTTGTTTCCCTCTCGAGGGTTTTAACCACGTGACAAACATCGGTGTGTTGATCTGTGTTCTATTTGTGTGAAGTGGTATCTGAAGGTGTTTGGTATTTTGGGAGTACCCTGTGTACCTGAACATGGTATCAAAGCTTTTATGAAGAGCCGCTTTTGGTTTTGGTCTAGATCTGGAACCGGTGTTGCCAAAACTTTGAAAGGGTTTCTGGTTCTAGATTTTTTGTGAATTTTTGGCTTGTGGGAGCTGTTCCATTGCGTCCGAAGCACTGTTTCCATTGGGAAATATTTTTCGTTTCACCGAAAACCGTTTTCGGTTGTTCCAGAAACACCCATTTTGGTAAATCTGAAGGTATAATGTTACAGTGACGGATTTGTTTTTTTTAAATCTCTCATATTTTATCAGTTTATTATTAGATATTTTCTGTTCTAGTCTCGGATTGTTTCCTTCTCTGACTGCGTTTTTTTTTTGCCGTGCACCTTGCGCGATCGCGGCGAATCAGAAACAGTAAGGAATTTTTTTTTCTTGTCTTCTCGGCTACGTATGCTCTTTGCTGTGCACCTTGTGCGATCGCGACAAATAAGAAACAACGAGAAAACTTGAAAATGTAGACTTTCCGGGTAAGCTAACCAAGATCTGATCCCATTGTGTGGAAATTTTTTTTGTTTTGTTTTTGTTTTTCGTTTTTTTTTGTGATTTGCAGGAAAAGAAAGAAAACACGGAAAACGAGAGAGAAGAGTAAAAAAAAAAAAGACCCCTTCCTCTTTCCATACTTTTACATACCTTTTAAACTTAGCTCACTTAGTCCAAAGTTGCTTTACACCTTGATAAGTCTTGAGTTCAAGTCTTATCAAGCTACTTTTTAGTGCATGCAATTTCTATTTTCAAGTTACTTTATTGTAAAAGTGCATCTCACATAAATAAAATAAAATAAAAGTGAGTCACTTAAGTATTTTAATTTATTGCCGCACTATTTAAAAATACATTATTGTAAAAGTGAACCTCACTTATTATACAAAAGTGATTCACTTCAAAGCAACTTTATTGTAAAGTGATTGTCAAAGGTTGATCTTGGGAAGATGAGGGTTCTTTTTTTAGTTGGTCAAGTTAATATCTGCCACGTCACTATTGGGGACATCTTCAACATTTTCTTTGATCAAGCATAACTTCATCATCCGGAATCAGTTTTAAGTGCCATTTTTTTTAAAACCGCATATTTTTTCGAGCTCTTTGAATCTAGCCAGTTAATTTCTATTCTTTCAGCCATTATTTTACAGTATGTCCACCTCTGGTGATATTATACTTACAAGTTCTAACTATTTCTCATGGAAATCTCCTATGGAGGATGTTCTACGAAGTAGGTGACTTTTCAGGATAACCTCAGGGAAAGAAACAGAACCCACTGATGATGATAAGAAAATTAAATGGGAAAATAGATGTGATGAAGCTCGTGGATTGATTGGGATGTCAATCTCTACTGATTTGCGATTCCACATATCTGGCATTGATGAACCTGATAAAGCTTGGGAAAAGTTGGAATCTGTGTTTGGAAAACACAATGAAATTCGAGGTCTTCAACTTGAGAATGAGTTGTTTTCCTTGAATCCAAATGATTTTTCATGCATTCAAGACTATTTGTCTAAGTATAAAACTCTTAGAGTCTTATGTGCAGAATGCAAGATTAAGAAAGAAGACAAACAATGTATTTATCATATTCTTTCCAAACTTAGACTTGCATATTCTATTTTTGTATCTACATTCTACTCCATGAAAGAATCCGTGACTGTAGCTAGCTATCAAGAGCCTAGTCTTGAATCCTTTTGTGATTCCTTAATTAGAGAGCAAGATAAGCTCATTCATCTTGGAATAATTAACAGTGCAGATACATCTGGGAAAGCCTTATTGTCCCAACAGAAAGAAAAGTCCAAGCCTCCCAAGAAACATAATTTTTGCAATAATAAGCCAAACAACAAGGGTCCCAAACCCTCTCAGCCAGCTCCTCCTTTAAAAAATGACAAAGGATCGAAGCAAAAAAGAAAGAAGACTGAGCGTCATTGCAATTTTTATGGGAAAGATAATCATGATGAATCCAAATGTTTTAAGAAGATGGCAGCCTTGGAAGCAACAATGAAGAAGCACCACATCATCCTAGAGTC